>CABHOG010000188.1:158134-178672 GCA_902168055.1 Aratinga solstitialis
GCGCTTGTATTCATGTAACCATTGTATGCACGTGCTTTTGCAGACAGTATTTATCACCGGCAATCCATAAGAACCTGTAACTGTTGCACCAATAAATTTAGTCAATAAGTCGTACTGTTTTGATATCTAATTGTTACTATCGGTAAATCCAGACCATTAGAGGTCCGATATAAGCGAACGCGGTCGGATTAGCCTACGGACCATTAGAGGTTCGATATAAGCGGACGCGGTCGGGTAAAACCCGGACCATTAGAGGTCCGATATAAGCGAACGCGGTCGGATTGGCTCCCAGACCATTAGAGGTTCGATATAAGCGGACGCGGTCGGACCGATAGCAACGTATCTGAAAGTAAAACAAGGGGTTTGTTTCCCCCCCCCCACACACACTCTTTAACGCAACAGAGCGTGAGGCTGTTCCTATCTGTCTATAGAGCGCTTCATCCACAGAGTCCTCTTGATCAGGTGGTCTGTAACAGATCCCCACAATAATGTCTCCCATCGCTGTTCTCCCTTTAACCCTGACCCACAAACTCTCTATTGACTGCTCACCTGTCCCCAGTTGTTGCACTTGATCTCAGAGTATCAGCATGTCATAACTTAGTTGCAGCCAATGTTTGTTGTTTTAAAGTTTCTCGGCTGGGGGGCCTGGGTTAAGGTTCTTGTTTCACTTTACTTCATGGTAGCGACTTGGAATACAATGCTCGTTGATCATGAAACTGGGCTGGTATGCCTCCTCAGTGTGGTCATCACCCCTGTACTATGGGAGGCATGTAATGGGAATTTTTAACAATTACACATCCTTCTTTTTCCTTCCCTCAGGGGGTCAACCTATGGAGGAGATATTCCCTCACACCCTTTGCTCCCCCACCACGCCATTTACAGTAGGTGTAGATTCTGGAAAAGTTAAAGATCCTGAACATCCTTTCAGTGCCCTTGAAAGCACCCTGCTCCTTTTGCTGGCAACCAGCTTGTTGCTGAATTTGCTCTCTATGTTTTGCCTACCGTGTGAACACCCTGAGAATGCCTGATCTTGTCCCATCCTGGAAGCTAAGCAGGGTCTGGCTAGGGTCTTGTCTAAGGTTAAATGGCTATTTAAGAATACTACCAAGAGATCTTCCCTGAGGCTGGACAGCCATGAGTGGCAGGGTATGGGCAAGCACTTAAGCCAGTTGGCCCCTCCACTGCTTTGGAATTTCACTCCTGAACAAATGCAGAATCTGGAAAATTTAGCAGAATGCATAAAGAAGGTGTGCTGTTGTCCTGGCAATACCAGAGAGGGACAATTAGCTGCAATGTGCTGGGGCTTTGCCTGTGCCTGTAGTGCCCTGTTCTTTAAGGAGCAGGAAAAAGACGTCCCTGGATCTGATTACAAAGCATGACAACGCAGCTACTCAAACCCCAAGCACAGCAGCTGCTCAAACCCTGACTAAAAGACAATGCAGCTACTCAAACCCCAAGCACATCAGCTACCCAAACTTCAGTGACAAGCACAGCAGCTACTCAAACCCTGACCACAGCAGGCAATGCAGCTACACCAACCCCAGCAACAAGAGCAGCAGCTACTCAAACCCCAACAGCAACAGAAAATGGGATGAATTTTCCTTTCTGTGGGATTAGTTGATTGTTTGGGGTTGCTAAATTTCCCCATCCTGTGTATGGAAGCCAATCTGTGATCTTACAATCAGAAACAAAGAAACCCAACCAACAAGAATGACTACCTGCTATGTATACGAAGCTAATAAATTAAACAAAATTTACAATTTAATAGAGCTAAGAGAAATTGGTCAATAAGTCACATCAAGATCTTTCAAAAATTTGCCTTGAGAGGGAGATGAATAATGGAAAAAATTGCATTTGAATAAATTAGTCACAGCAAGCTGGCAAAAATTCAGAAATGTCTTATTTAGTAGCTATAGAAACGGTTTAACAGTAGGAAAATACAATTTGCAGTTTTTCATCAGTTGCTGAAAAATGTGTTTGATACATCTTGAACATCATCCAACCATCTGTAATTACCATCTTTACCTTTACAGGGGCAAAAATTTCTTAGTTGTAAACATAAAAATAAATACATCTTATAAATATAAAATAAGTTCCCTGAAAAGGAGGCATTACTTGATTTCTTTAGTCATTGCTCTTTGTAATGCTACAAAAAGTTTCTTGGTTTTATGTTACTAACTTTCCACATAGTACTTCAACCATCTGCTAATCCTCAATTTGTATAGTGTTAACATTGAATTTCTGGGCACAGTCATGGGGGAGTTTTTTCTTATCTAGAGTTTTTTCTTTTGTTTTTACCATAAATTTCCTACAGCAAACTGTTACTGGCATTTGATTATTTAAGGCTGTTTTGGTGGCAGGTATATTTGTGAGTCTTAATAGTTACTGCACATTCAGCTTTTGTCAGGGCAACTGGGGCTAGGCTTGGATCATTTTCAGTGTTCAACCAAAGTAAATGTTATCTAATGGCAGACTCTCCTCTGGCTGAGCAGTATTTTGTGGCAACAAAAGACAGACTAGGGATAATGTGGGCCATCTCTGGAAGGAAATGGGAGACCTGGATACCCTGGATTTGGAGAAAGCTGAAGTTCTCAATGACTTCTTTGCCTCAGTCTTCACTGGCAAATATTCCGACCACACCACCCAAGTCTTGGAAGGCAGATGCAGGGACTGTGAGAATTAAGACCTTAGGCCCACTATAGGAGAGGATCAGGTTTGAGATCATCTTAGGAACCTGAATGTGCCCAAGGACATGGGACCTGATGAAATCCATCTGCGGGTCCTGAAGGAGTTGGCAAATGAAGTTGCTAAGCCACTGTCCATCATATTTGAAAAATCATGGCAGTCAGGTGAAGTTCCCGATGACTGGAAAAAGGGAAATATAACCCCCATTTCCAGGAAGGGGAAAATGGATGATCCAGGGAACTACAGACCAGTCAGTCTCACCTCTGTGCCTGGCAAAATCTTGGAGCAGATTCTCTGAGGTGGTTGGTGACAGCCAGCATGGCTTCACTAAGGGCAAATTCTGCCTGACCAATTTGGTGGCCTTCTATGATGGGGCCACAGAACTGATGGATAGGGGCAAAGCAGTTGACGTTGTCTACCTGGACTTGTGCAGTGTTCAACATTGTCCCACATGACATCCTTGTCTCTAAATGGGAGAGACATGAATTTGATAGATGAATGTGGGTGAAGGGATAGAAATAGTTAACAAAATGGATTCAGGCGTTATCCCCCGGGTCTGGCTTCAGCCCTGAGAACAGCGAAGAAAACACCGGAGGCAAGGCCAGGATAGACACCAGATAAAAGAAGTGAAAAAAAGAAAAAAAAAAAACCAAAACCAAACAAAAAAACAAACAAACAAAACCCTCTCGATCTATTGAAGTATTGGGGCAGTTTGTAGAGACACCACAAACAAAGCCTAAAGAGTTCTGCAATACACTGGGCACAGGGGAGGAGTCCTGCTTAGTGTGTTTAAGGTAACCTAGGGGTGAATCCAAGACTTGAAGGAACAGATAGATCGGTTGAAACAAGAACTAATAAGAAACTGCACCTTGTATTGTATGGATTTGTCATTTGTAAAGATAAGAAGGAACTAAGATAAGGAGGTTGCTAAATTGGACTGTAAATCCCGCTTGCTTACAAAAACCACACTTTAGATTCTCACAAAACATATTAACCAGTAGTATGCCTGTCACTAAGTATATGTAACCAATCGTAGAAAGACATGTTAGAGCTGTAAGCCTAAAGTATATAAACAGTAGCTTCACAAGCAATAAAGGGCTTTTGTCTACTCGTATTGATTTCTGACTGAGTCCTCCCATCAGTGTAGGTTTGCCACATAGATGCTCATGTACCCAGGAGTCAGGGCACTGAGGAACACCAGAACAACCAACAGGTGAATAAAGCTGCTAAGGTTGAAGTGGCTCAGATGGATTTAGTTTGGCAACATAAGGGTGAATTATTTTTAGTCCAGTGGGCCTGTGACACCTCAGGCCATCAAGGCAGAGATGCAAATTATAGATGGGCTTGTGAATGAAGGGTGGACTTGACAGTGGACACTATTGCCCAGGTTATTCATGTATGTGAAATGTACTGCAATTAAGCAAGTCAAGCGGTTAAAGCCTCTCTGTTATGGAGGATGATGGCTTAAGTACAAACATGGGGAGGCGTGGCAGATTGACTATGTTACACTCCCACCAAGCAAGCGCCTTCTCCTTACCATGGTGGAAGCAACCACCGGATGGCTGGAAAACATATATTGTACCCCATGCTACTTTCTGTAACTGTATCCTGGGCCTTGAGAAATAAATCTTGTGGTGACACTTCACCCCAGAAAGAATGGAGTAAGACAATGGGACTTGTTTCCGGAATAACCCTATAGGCACTTGGGCCAAGGAGCATGGCATTGAATGGGTATATCACATCCCCTACCATGCACCAGCCTCTGGGAAAATTGAATGATACAGTGGGCTGTTAAAAACTACACTGAGAGCAATGGGTGGTGGGACATTCCAACACTGGGATGCACATTTACCAAAGGCCACTTGGCTGGTCAACACTAGGGGATCTGCCAACAGGGCTGGCCCAGCCCAGTCAGAACTTCTACATACTGTGGAGGGGGACAAAGTTCCTGTGGTGCACATAAAGAATTTGCTGGGGAAGACAGTCTGGGTTATTCCTGCTTCAGGTAAAGGCAAACCCACTCGTGGGATTGCTTTTGCTCTGGGACCCGGATATACTTGGTGGGTAATGCGGGAAGATGGGGAAGTCCGATGTGTGCCTCAAGGGGATTTGATTTTAGGGGAAAACAGCCAATGAACTCAATTGCATGCTGTTGCCTGCTTTGTAATACTTTTATAGCCCGCCAACTAGATGTCTTCAGGTCACCAGTGACTGGCCCTCTGATCGTTATCCCAACAAAGAATGAACTTTAATGATACCGGACGAGTTCCACAGTAAAGGAACGATCAGCATCAGCAGGCAATGATCCAACACTGCACACTGCCTCCCCTGCTCTGAAAGACTGTTACAAGAGATGGAGCTTGACGTCACGGACCGAATGGACTCAGCAGCTTTATAGGGATTGATTCATGCACTAAGGAATGTTCTCTCTCCCTCTGTGTGTGTGTGTGTGTATGTATATATATATGTGTATATATATATGAGTGATGGTATAGTGAAAATGTGGGATCTGATCATGACGTGAATGGTATGGAATAAGGGGTGGATACTGTCATGGGTTCGGCAGTGGCAGTCATTTTTCTCCTTCTTGGTGGCTGGTGCAGTGCTATGYTTTTGACTTTTGACCTGGGAACAGCGCTGATAACACCGATGTTTTCGGTTACTGCTTAGTAATGTTTGGTCTGACCAAGGACTTTCTGAGTCTCATGCTCTGCCAGGGAGGAGGGGAAGCCAGGAGGAAGCAGAGACAGGACACCTGACCCAAACTGACCAAAGAGGTATTCCATGCCACAGCACGTCATGCCTAGGATGTAAAAAACTGGGGGCAGGAACCGGGACGAGTGAGTTCACGGCTTGGTCGTCAGGTGGTGAGCGGTTGTGTTCTCTTCCCTTATATTTCCCTGTTTGTTGTTATTATTGGTGGTAGCTGYGATGATTTGTGTTGTGCCTTGGTTGCCGGACTGTTCTTATCTCAACCCGTGGGAGTTGCATTCTTTCAATTCTCTGCATCCCTCCGGCAGCGGAGGGGAGGAAGGAGGGGGGAGTGAGTGAGCAGGCTGTGTGAGTTACGACTTAAACCATGACAAATGGATAAGAACCTTCTTAAAAAGGACCAAGAAATCCCATAATGCTATTGCCTATAGTCCTACAAAATTTCAGTTTTGTCAGATGGCTTCTCCCTTGGGGGTGAGTGAATTAGAAAAGACAATCGTAAATACATCAGCAGTAACTGAAAACTTCGAAGGCAATATTATAGGTGCTATACAGGCATTACAGGTTGAGGTATCCAGCTTATGTGTTCAGTAAACACAGTGAAGACTATCGAGGACCACTAAAGACCCCCACTCAGCAAGAAAGCGCATGTGTAGTTAGGATGCAAATATTATAATTAGTTCCTGTGAAAATCTATGAATATGCATGGGTATGCTAAATATTGCCACTGTTGGCAAGTATGGGTGCACTCACCTTTGCAAAATGATTCGCGTGTGTGCTCAGCGCTGCAAAAAAGTATGCCTTCTTTCTAAAACTCCAAACTGATTTGTAGAGAGTTTCTCCGACCAGCTTTTATGGTAACACTTGACAGTGCTTCCTACCACACAGTACTCACAAAGCAAATGTCAATTGCCCCATAAAACACACACTCTGTCATGGCTTGTGGCTTAACGTGTTATGTGTCTGTGCAAACTTGTTTTATTGCCTTAACAGCCCACTGTTGCTTCTGAGAAATGTTTTCCTTTTAATGGGGGAAAGAAAAACAGCATTTGAAAGTATTATATCAGTGACAGGGAAGAAAGAACACTATAGATTTTCCACTGGCCAGAAAAGTTGTCATGGATTAAATACCTATTATAAATGGGTGCCCATATGTTATTTTGTATTAAGGAGTCTTCTGTCTAGAGAAAAAATCCATCTTGCCTAATTTGAGGCTTTACCTGATATCTAGGACAAACATTGCCTTGATTTGACTTGGGGCAGGAGTAGGAGGGTATGTGCAGCTGTGGCCACATCCTGTGGCTCAGTGGTGCTCCAGCAAAACTGTACTTGGTGCTCTAGAACATGCTATAGGATTCATAACCTCATTACATGCGAAAGCCAGTTGCTGTGGATGTTATTCATCTGTTTCCACAGTAATTATGGCAACTGAAAACAATAGAGTGGGCCTTCTGACTATTGAGAATTTAACTATCCTTTCCAAGTCTTCTAGCTCCCACTCACACATCTCCAGGAATGAGAATGAGCAAGCCAGTGCAGATCACAGCCTAGCCCTGAAGATTTACACATAGTATAGCTTCACTGAGGTCAGAAAGGATTATTTTCAGTGTTGAATTGCAAGCATGTGGCTGAGTGCGTGGTGCCAGGTTCCAAATAAAGGAGAGAGAGGATCCCTGTATATACACACTGACAGGTGTATACTAATAGTACCTGCAGGGGTTTGTGAGAACATGTCCTCCTATCAAGCTTAGGTGCCTGCACTGCAGGACAAGTTCCCCTTTATGCTGAATAGGAAGAGATGCTTTTCACAGTCATAAGGAAAATTATTTCTGGAGTTAATCTTCATGATCAGAGTAAGCTTAGTTCTTTGCCCCATTCCTTCCTGGTTATCTTCTGAACTGCATTTGTGAGCAAACTTGCAGTCAAATGCTAAAAAGGGTGCTGGAACTTGCTGTTCCCCTTTAAAAGGTGTTTTTAGCCCATTGCCCCTGTGCAATAAGTAGTTAATACTAGATTTAGTGCCTGCTGTGCTGTGAGCTATTACCTTTGTGGTATGGGAGCATTTTATAGCCAATTTTCACTCCATACTGCCAGCAGGATGATTTCATGATGTGTATAGACGTTGAAGATTCAGACCTGCCTGACCAATCAGGTGGCCTTCTATGATGGGGCTACAGAATTGATGGAAAGGGGTAGAGCAGTTGATGTCATCTACCTGGACTTGTGCAAAGCATTCGACACTGTCCCACAAAACTTCCTTGTCTCAAAGTTGGAGAGACATCAATTTGATAGGTAGACCACTCGGTGGATAAAGAACTGGATGGATGTCCACATGAAAAGAGTTGTGCTCAATGGCTAAATGTCCAGCTGGAGATGAGTAAGGATCCCCTCAGGGATCGGTGTTGGGACCAGTCTTGTTCAACATCTTTCTCGGTGACATGGACAGTGGGATTGAGTGCGCCCTCAGCAAGTTTGCCAATGATACCAAGAGGTGTGATTCGGTTGATACGCTGGAGGGAAGGAATGCCATCCAGAGGGACCTTGACACGCTTGTGAGGTGGGCTGATGCCAGCGTGATGAAGTATAACCATGACAAGTGCCAGGTCCTACAGCTGGGTCGGAGCAATCCCAGGCACAGCTACAGGTTGGGCAGAGAAGAGATTCAGAGCAGCCCTGCAGAGAAGGACTTCGGGGTGTTGGTCGATGAGAAATTTAACATGAGACAGCTTCAGTGTGTCCTCGCAGCCCAGAAAGCCAACCGTATCCTGGGCTGCATCAAAAGGAGTGTGACCAGCAGGTCAAAGGAGGATATCCTGCCCCTCTCCTCTGCTCTTGTGAGACCTCACTTGGAGTATTGTGTGCAGTTCTGGCTTCCTCAACATAAAAAGGACATGGAACTGTTAGAACAAGTCCAGAGGAGGGCCACAAGGATGATCAGGGGACTGGACCACCTCCCATATGAAGATAGGCTGAGAAAGTTGGGGCTGTTCAGCCTGGAGAAGAGAAGGCTGCGTGGAGACCTCAKAGCAGCCTTCCAGTATCTGAAGGGGGCCTATAGGGATGCTGGGGAGGGACTCTTCATTAGGGACTGTAGTGATAGGACAAGAAGCAACGGGTTCAAACTTAACAGGGGATGTTTAGATTGGATTTGAGGAAGAAATTCTTTACTGTRAGGGTGGTGAGGCACTGGAATGGGTTTCCCAAGGAAGTTGTGAATGCTCCATTGCTGGCTGTGTAAAGGGCCAGGATGGACATAGCCTTGGGTGGCATGGTTTAGTGGGAGGTGTCCCTGCCCATGGCAGGGGGGTTGGAACTTGATGTTCTTCAGGTCCATTCCAACCCTAACTATTCCATGATTCTATGATTTGTCAATGTGTTGCCAAGTATCTGGAATAGGCACCCAATTAAAATGTAATTCAGTTTTTCTTGGTTTGTGCTTTGCTAAATCTGGATGATTTTTCTACTTTCAGCTAAAAAGTGAGGAAAGACCCAAAGATGGTTGGTTGATATTCAAGGATCACCTGCTGCAAGCTCACGAGCAATGCATCCCAACTAGAAGGAAGTGCAGCAGGAGGGCCAGGAGACCTCCTTGGATGGATAAGGAGCTGCTGAGGAAAATTCAAAGGAAAAAAGAGGYTTATAAAAGGTGGAAGCAAAAACAGGCAGCCTGGGAAGAATTCAGGGATGTTGCCCAGGAAGCTAGGGACCAGGTTAGGAAAGCTAAGGCCCAGGTAGAATTAAACTTGGCTTGGGATGTTAAAGATAACAGGAAGGGATTCTATAGGTACATAGCAAATAAAAGACAGACTAGGGACAACGTGGGCCCGCTCCAGAAGCTATCAGGAGAACTGGCTACCCTGGATTTGGAGAAGGCTGAGGTTCTTAATGACTTCTTTGCCTCAGTCTTCACTAGAATATGCTCTGACCACACCACTCAAGTCTTGGAAGGCAGACACAGGGACTGTGAGAATGAAGACCTTAGGCCCACTGTAGGAGAGGATCTGGTTCGAGATCATCTTAAGAACCTGAATGTACACAAGTCCATGGGACCTGATGAAATCCATCCGCGGGTCCTGAAGGAGGTGGCAAATGAAGTTGCTAAGCCACTGTCCATCATATTT
The DNA here is from genome assembly GCA_902168055.1 of Aratinga solstitialis. Classification (NCBI taxonomy): domain Eukaryota; kingdom Metazoa; phylum Chordata; class Aves; order Psittaciformes; family Psittacidae; genus Aratinga; species Aratinga solstitialis. The sequence continues at coordinate 167,653 of CABHOG010000188.1, forward strand.
GAAAAATCATGGTAGTCAGGTGAAGTTCCCTACGACTGGAAAAAGGGAAATATAACCCCCATTTTCAAGAAGGGGAAAATGGATGAGCCAGGGGACTACAGACCAGTCAGTCTCACCTCTGTGCCTGGCAAAATCTTGGAGCAGATCCTCCCGGAAGTCATGGTTTAGTGGGAGGTGTCCCTGCCCGTGGCAGGGGGGTTGGAACTAGATGATCTTCAGGTCCTTTCCAACCTTAACTATTCTATGATTCTATGATTCTATATTCAAGTGAGAAGTCTCTGTCAAGGAGATCTGACTGAAGTTTACTCATTAAAATCTGCAGAAATACAATTTTCTGTACTGTGGTGTATCAAGACACGGACTCAAGTCAATGTAGATGTTAAGGACACCCTGAGCCAATTAAGGGTGACAATATAAAGTGTTATTGTGAGCAAGCGGTAAACAGAAAAAACAGCACTGGGTGCGTGGGGAGTCTCTGCTCCGCCAACATGCCCACCAATTCATCTTCTGATTGTTCTTTTATGCAGTTTAGTTTCCTTTCCCAGGTAGTCCACTCCTCTTCTCGGAAAGTCCATCCCCCATTGATTTCATAACTTGAGCATGGGTGGTTTCATCCTCTTGAGGGTCTTGAGGGTCGTGAAGGTGAAGCTAGTAGTCTTCCTCGATGACCCTTAACCTACTTTTGAGGTTGAACTCTCTCCTCTCTATCTCATGTATGGTATCAGTAAACACCCGTATTGTCTTCCTTATCTGGGAGTTGCAGAAAAGCTTAACTTGTTAACTTGTGGGTTCACATTGTGGTTTAACGTTTGCACAGTTTTTTTTTTTTTACAATTCATCGAGCATATCACACGCCTTGCTTAACTTAGCAAACTACTTACAGAGTTTTATTACAGCCACACCATCTTATTTTGATGAACAAAATCTCCACATATTACATAGAGACTCAAATCCAACTTTATTACAATCAAGCCCTTTTTATCCCTTTGCTTGGTACTTTCCCAGCCTGCACAAGCATGCCATGTTCAATCTCATTGGCACCTGTAAACATCCCCAGGTAAATAATCCAATCACAATGCTGAGCACACATTGTTCGACAGTTTCATCTTGTTGCTTCAGGTCTTTCCATGACCCCCACATCCTCTGGCCTCCATGTGAGATTCCAAGTTACAACCACATCCTGGTTTATCCCCCTAAGGCTTCCTTGTTTACCTTTCCTGTCTTTCAACATTCCAACTGATAGCCACAAGGCTTATTAAGTATCAAGTCCTCAGAGCTTGTGCCCGGAGTGTTTCTCATGCAAATATTATCACCTTCACTCCCCAAATCTCCCCCTTCTTTGTTTTGTATATCCACTACCAATACCTGCTTTAGATGACCCTACTTGAGCAGAGGATTTGGACTAGATCCTATCTCCAACATTTGCCAACCACAGGCTGCTTGGCCTGCCCTTCTCTCCTGGATGGCCCTCTGATAACAGGGGAGGACTTCCCTCACAGCAAGGTCTGGCATGGCATGTGTCCCCACTGCTCAATGTCTGCTGGGTTGCAGCCAACAGAAGAGCAAAAGGTTCTTCTTGGTGGCAAACACAGAGGCCAACCCAGTCTTGCCCTTGACTGTGGTAGGAGGCATTTGGCCAACCTTGGTCCTTGCACATCGTTGTCAATGCAGAGTTTCACCTGCCTCCTCCAGTAACAAGTCCCTACTATAGCAAAGCACACACAGATTTACATTAGCAGTATGTATACTACAGGGTGCAGCAGCACGTTGAAGATGCTAGTGGCAGTGGCGGACCAGCCAGAGAAAATTTCCCACCACTGATGTTCTCTCACCCTCTTAATTTGTTCCATTACCTGCTTTATAACATTGCCATTGTATTAGAATCTTTATAGCTTTTCCCTTAGCATTTTCTAGCAGCTGCTGCAAATTTGCATGCTCCAACATCTGTTTTACAAGTGACAAATAAATACAATACAAGGTATAGTTTCTTATTAGCAACTGGCTAGTGGTTTTAAACACTGAAAGGAGGTGGCACAAAAGCACAAAATGTTATCAGTTCTAAGTAAGGTTAAGTCTGAGGTCTTTGTAATGGGGGTGCTTGAAGGTAGTTGAGATTGTTTTAGGTCCTTAGCACCTTATTACAAAAAGTGTAAGAAAAATAAAATAGGAAAACAGGACCTGGGTATGGGGAGTATCTGGGACTAGCAGATGTCCAGGATGGGAGCAGTTAAACTACCTGATAAGTAAAAGGACAGGATGATTGCTATGTCTGTATCTGTAATGTTAATTAAGCTGGTGCTTCAAAGACTGCCAGCAGTGATGAAGATTGTTGGAAGAAGTAAACGACTCTCAAAGACCACCATCACATTTTTGTATGTATGTGGGAAACCTTATGGAAAATGATGTAATTCATGTGTAGCCTCATGAATATGTATGTATGTCCAGGTGCCTATATAAGGATGGCCTGTGTGGCAATACGTGGACACACGTTAGGTGGAGCTATTGCCTGTGTCTCCCGGTGCCGCAATAAAGAATACCTGCTTGTCAACTTGAAAACTTTGTTGGCGAGTTTGTTCCTGGAGTTTTCTCTGAATCAACATGGTACTTATGATTCCATTAGTACTCAAACCACAAACTTTTTCTAATATCCGTCTGTGAAGATGCAAATAGCTGCATACTTTTTTTTATTAAGGATCAGCCATTAGGGGGTCACTGGTTAAAAGTCTGAAAATTGCTAGAGGGACTTAAAAAAAACCTCAAACAACTGTTGTCATATATCTTGAAGAGTTTCTGTTGTACTGATGCAGTTTTTATCTGTGATGATGTCATGGGAGCATATGCACAAGGGATTAAAGTGATGTCAGAAAAAGTGTAAATGATGCACAATGACCTCATTTGAAATGTTAATTATCGCCCTTCCTGCTACTCCAAAGAACAGTTCAATTTGATTTTATTTCAGATGTAGGAAAACATGACATTTTTGTCTGACTGTAAGTAGCTTAAATCGTACCAAAGTGAAAGCGAGTCAGTTAGTTAATCTGCATTGGCAACATTTGCACTGGGGACCATCTGCAGCCCTGCTTGTTTGAGCATCAGTAATGTTCCTCTGTGAACATCCTCATCTTGATGGTCAGGGCAGGCAGGCAGCCTCTTTAAGGAGTTCTATAAATGTCTATAATGCTGCATTAAGCTTCAGTTTATTATTTTCTCCAGGTGCAGTTATGCAGATGATATGAAACCCCACTGCATTTACATACAAATTGAATATTTTTATTAATCAGCTTGGTAACAGGAGTCAAACAGCAATGCTCCATCAGGACCTTAAATACATTTGGTGACATTTTTGCCATGCATTAGCATAATAGGGCAAGCAGAATATAACGTACAAATGATGGCTTTTCCATTGAAAGCACAAATGTTTTAATTTTTCCTGTCATCTCAAATAAGTGTTAAAGAGGGTTTGGAGGCTATTCTGTATGCTAGGGGCTAACAAACACTGGTGACCACATTAAATAACCATTAGTGGCTCAGCTTAGATCATTGCAACATCCCTTAAGAATTTATTCTTTGATTTTAAGTGAAAAGGATCTGTGACTGCTTCCATAAAGTCCTTCAGTTCCCCCATTTTTTTCCCTCAAACAAAATGCATTACAACAGTAATTTTATGACTGTTAAGATAACTGCCTGTCCTTGATTCAGCAGTAGCAGTCATTTTTCTCTTTAGTATTAGTAGCTGGTGGAGTGCTGTGGTTTTGACTTTCAGCCTGGGAACGATGCTGATTGATAACACTGATGTTTTTATTTGTTGCTAAGTAATGTTTACTCCATTCAAGGACTTTCTGAGCCTCATGCACTGCCAGGGAGGAGGGGAAGCCGGGAGGAAGCAGAGACAGGACACCTGACCCAAACTAGCCAAAAGGGTATTCTATACCACAGCACATCATGCCCAGTATATAAACTGGGGGCAGTTACCCGGAAGGGCTAGATCACTGCTCGGGTCGGGCTGGGTATTGGTTGGTGGGTGGTGAGCGGCTGTATTCTCTTCCCTTGTTATTTCCCTTATTGTTTTTATTATTGGTGGTAGCAGTAGTGGCTTTGTGTTATACCGTAGTTACTGGACTGTTCTTATCTCAACCCGTGGGAGTTACATTCTTTCGATTCTCCTCCCCATCCCTCCGGGAGCACAGGGAGGAATGGCAGGGGGGGGGGGAGAAGGAAGTGAGCAAGCGGCTGCGTGGTTCAGAGTTACTGGCTGGGCGTAAACAAGGACAGTTCTTTGCGGTGCCCAACGTGGGGCACGACGGGTTGAGAAAACAGCAGATCTGACCGGAGTGTGTCTCATCGTATTTGTGATAAGCATTCATTATTTCAGATTTCTAGTCATTCATCACAATGCTGATTTACTGGCTCTAAAAATTGTTGTTGCTCTTCATCTTGGATTTTCAGCATGTCGTACCTTACTTACAGCTGGTATTTTCTGGTTTAGTGTTTATCAGATGGGAGGCTTGGGCAAATGTTTTTTTTTTATTTCACTGAACTTTATGGTAATGACTTGTAATACAATAGAATCATTGATCCTGAGACTGATCTGTCTTGTGTGTCCAGTGTGGTCACCACCTCTATACTTTGGGAGGTATATAATAGAAGTGTTTAGCAATTACACATCTTTTTCCCCTCCTCGGGTGGTCAAACTGTGAAGGAGACATTCCCTTACCTTCCCAGCCCCCCACCAGATGGTTTACAGCATCATTTGAGAGTTCTGAGGGTTTTGAATGGCCTTTGGATACCCTTGAGACCTGCCGGCTGACTGTGATGGGGATCACCATGTTGGCACACATACAGAGTGTGTTTTACCCACAACCATTTTGTTTGATCCCTAAAGTTAAGCAGAATTGGGTTTGGGTCTTGTCTAAGGTTAGACGACGATATAGGAGGACTAAAAGATTTTCCCCGAGGCTGGACAGTCATGAGTGGCAGGGTGTGTGGGATAGTATCTAGGCCAGTGGGCCCCTCCAGTGCTTTGGAACTTCACCACTGAACAAGTGCAAAATCCAGAAAAAAATAGTAAAACTCTTAAATGAGGTGAGTTGTCATCCTGGTCATACCAGAGATGAACAAATCATGGCAACGTGCTGGGGATTGGGCTATGCGTACAGAGCCCTGTTCAACACTACCCAGCCCCTTCAAAGGGAAAAAGATGTCTCCGGATCTGATGGCAAAGCAACAGACCACGTAGCTACTCCAACTCCAAGTTCAGCAACTACACCAACCCCAGCGACAAGTACAGCAGCTGCTCAAACCCAAAAAGCAACAAACAGCGCAGCTGCTAGTGCTACTCAAACCCCACGTGCAGCAGCTGCACCAACCCTGACAACAGATACTGCAGTCTCTCCAACCACAGTGATAATCACTGCTGCTAAATCAAAGGTCCAGTTCATGCCAATATCAGCTGCCCCTGTACACAAGGGGAAAGGCAAACAAGAGGCACAAAGAGCAACCTGTACAGTAAAGACAGATGAAGAAACAATGCACTTACTACATGGGACAGCATCTGAACAAGAGTTATTATCACGTGAATCAGAGGAAGACAAAGACTTCTCGGCCCTGGACCTCAACCGAGTGACGGAATATGCGAAAAGATTTCATCCATCATCCAGGGGAGCACATCATCACCTGGTTGCTCCAATACTAGGACAATGGGGCTGATGGTCACGAACTAGAAGGTAGGAAGCTAAGCAGCTGGGATCACTTGCTAGGGAAGGGGAAATTGACAAAGTAATTGCAAAAGAGAAATGGTCCCTCAGCCTTTGGAGGCGGCTCTTGGCAGCTGTGAAAGAAAGGTTTCCATACAAGGACGATGTTATGAGTTGTTCGGCCAAGTGGACTATGCAAGAGAAAGGCAAACAGTCTCTGAGGGAATCAACCATTGTAGAGATAATCTATCGCAGGCTGGATGCCAGGAATGCATCCATAGATCCACATGAAATCGAATGTACACGAACCATGCGGCGGAAATTTGCACGGAGTGAGCCACCATCATATGCCCACTCATTGGCATAAGTAAACTGGCATGACATAGAACCACCAACAGTGGATGAAATGATTCATAAACTCCGAGAGTTTGAAGACAATCTCACCCCTTCCATCATTTCAGCTTTGGAAAAAATGTCCCAGGAGTTCAAACAATTGAGAGACAATCTACCCGATTGTCATGGGTTCAGCAGCAGCAGTCATTTTTCTGCTTCTTGGTAGCTGGTGCAGCACTGTGGTTTTGACTTTCGGCCTGGGAACAGCACTGAGAACACCAGTGTTTCGGTTACTGCTTAGTGATGTTTTGGTCTGACCAAGGACTTGCTGAGCCTCATGCTCTGCCAGGGAGGAGGGGAAGCCAGGAGGAAGCAGAGACAGGACGCCTGACCCAAACTAGCCAAAGAGGTTATTCCATACCACAGCACGTCATACCCAGGATGAAAAGACAGAGAGTAGAGACCTGGAAGGGTGGGGGTGCACTACGTGGTCGGGCTTGGTATTGGGCTGGGTGAGCAATTGTGTCCTCTTTCCTTGTATTTCCCTGGTCATTGTTGGTGGTGGTGGTGGCAGCGGTGGTTTGTGTTATAACTTAGTTACTGGACTGTTTTTATCTCAACCCGTGGGAGTTGCATTATTTCGATTCTTCTCCCCGTTCCCCATTTCTCCCCCCCCATCGGAGTGGGGGGGAAGAAGGAGGGGGAAGTGAGAGAACGGGTTGTGTGATTTACGGCTTAAACCACGACAGTTCTTTTTGGTGCCCAACGTGGGGCTCGAAGGGTTGAGATAACGACAGGATTAAAAGCCACTCGTCACAATGCTGATTTATTGGCTCTCAAAGTAGTTGCTCTTGGTTCTCCTGAGTTCATGGTTTCAGCCTGTTGTACCGTACCTACAGCCGGTATTTGTTATCTTAGCATTTTTTGGATATGGCTTTTGGGTTAAGGTTCTTGTTTCATTGTACTTTATTGGAATGGCTTGCAATATGGGCGGGCTCCGGAAGCAGGGGGGGGCGGACGTGGACTTGTACCTGGCGGTTTGGCTGCTCTTCACCGTCCTGGCCCTCGTCCTCGCCTCCGTCTTTGTGAGGCCGTGGGGAGCTGAGGGAGGGCGGCCCCGGGAACTGCCGGTGGCCGAATCGGCCCAGGAGCGCGGCCCCGGGGGCCAGGAGCCCATCCCCGCGTCTGCCAAGCAGCGGGAGGTGATGATGGTGGAGAAGCTGAGCCCTGCAGCCGAGCCCAGCCCCGCGGTGGCCAGGCATTTCCCAGCAGCCGCCCGCAGAGCCCCATGAGCCCGAGCCCCAGGAGGATGCAGGAGACCACGCAGCACTTCCCAGCAAGGCAGAGGAGGAAGATCTGGACTCAGACAAAGAGCAGCTGSTGGTGAGAGAGCCGGCAAGCACAGCAGCTACACCAGCCCCAGTGACAAGTACAGCAGCSKCATTTGAGAGYTCTGAAGGGTTTGARTGGCCTTTGGGTACCCTTGAGACCTGCCTGCTGATTGTGATGGGGATCAGCATGTTGGCAYRCATACAGAGTGTGTTTTACCCACAACCATTTTGTYTGATCCCKAAAGTTAAGCAGARTTGGGTTTGGGTCTTGTCTAAGGTTAGACGACGATATAGGAGGACTAAAAGATTTTCCCCGAGGTTGGACAGTCATGAGCGGCAGGGTGTGTGGGACAGTATGGGTGAGTATCTAGTCCACTGGGCCCCTCCAGTGCTTTGGAAGCGTCGGAGATGGAAGGCATCTGTATGGAGTCCCCAGTGACAAGCTGCAGAAACTGCTGGAGGGGTGGATGAATTATTTTGAGCCTGATGGGCCCATGACACTTCAGGCCATCAGGGCAGAGATGCAACATACAGATGGACTCATGATCGAGGGGTGGACTTAGCAATGGACACTATTGCCCAGGTTATTCATGAGTGTGAACACTGCACACAGCCTCTCCTGCTCTGAAAGGCTGTTACAAAAGATGGAGCTTGATGTCAGGGACCAAATGGACTCAGCAGCTTTATAGGGATTGGTTTATGCGCTAAGGGATGATCTCTCTCCCTCTGTATGTGTGTGTGGATGTGTGTATATACATGTGATGGTATATTGAAAATATGGGATCTGAGCATGATATGAATGGTATGGTATAAGGGGTGGATACTGTCATGGGTTCAGCAGCAGCAGTCATTTTTCTCCTTCTTGGTAGCTGGTGCAGCACTGTGGTTTTTGATTTTGGGCATGGAAACAGTGCTGATAACACCAGTGTTTCAATTACTGCTTAGTGATGTTTTGGTCTGACCAAGGACTTTCTGTGTTTCATGCTCTGCCAGGGAGAAGGGGAAGCAGGGAGGAATCAGAGACAGGACACCTGACCCAAACTAGCCAAAGAGGTTATTCCATACCACAGCACGTCATACCCAGGATGAAAAAGACAGAGAGCAGAGACCCAGAAGGGTGGGGGTGCACTGCGTGGTCAGGCTTGGTATTGGGCTGGGTGAGCAATTGTATCCTCTTTCCTTGCTATTTCCCTGGTCATTGGTGGTGGTGGTGGTAGCAGCGGTGGTTTGTGTTATACCTTAGTTACTGGACTGTTTTTATCTCAACCCGTGGGAGTTGCATTCTTTCGATTCTTCTCCCCATTCCCACCCCCCCCCCTGGAGTAGGGGGGAAGAAGGAGGGGGAAGTGAGAGAACGGGCTGTGTGATTTATGGCTTGAACCACGACACCGATCTATCCAGCTCCTCATATGTACCAACACACGACTCAGCTATTAAGAAAAGGTGTCCTACTGCTCGAGAGAGAAGATATAGGAGGTATACACCACAGGCCGTCCTCTGCCTTTACTTGCGGGATCATGGAGAATACATGAGGAAGTGGGATGGAAAACCTACCTCAGCTCTGGAGGAACGGGTGCGTGAACTGAAGAGGAGAACAAAGGTCAAGAATGACCATCCCATGAAAGCTTCAGCTTCAGTCTCTGGTGAGGAGGTTCCCAGATGGAATAGAAGACCTGATTTTACTTCAGCTCTTGTGATACAAGACATAAGTGACCAATATTGTGATCACTATTAGAGGTGCCCTGCCTCCCGCCAGGTGGAGGTAGGGGAGAATCAGATTTACTGGACTGTGTGGATCAGATGGCCTGGCACATCAGTCCCACAGAAGTATAAGACTCTAGTAGATACCGGTGCACAGTGTACCCTGATGCCATCAAGCTGTCAAGGAATGGAACCCATTTGTATTTCTGTAGTGACAGGAGGACCCCAAGAGTTGACTGTACTGGAGGCTGAAATCAGCCTGACTGGGATGGAGTGTCAAAAGCACCCCATTGTGACTGTTCCAGAGGATCCATGCATCCTTGGCATAGTGTGCCTCAGGGGAGGGTACTTCAAAGGCCCAAAGGGTACCAATGGGCTTTTGGTATTGCTGCTTTGGAGACAGAGGAAATGGAGTAGCTGTCCACCTTGCCTGGTCTCTCAGAGGATCCTTCTGTTGTGGGGTTGCTGAAAGTCGAAGAACAACAAGTGCCAGTCGTGACCACAACAGTGCACTGGCAGCAGTATCGCAGCAACTGAGACTTCCTGATTCCCAACCATAGGCCGATCTGTAGACTGGAGAGCCAAGGAGTAAGACATGCTCACCCTTTAATAGCCCCATATGGCCAGTGCGAAATTCTAATGGAGAGTGGAGGCTAACAGTAGACTATTGTGGCCTGAATGAAGTCACACCACCATTGCACTGGAACAGGGGCAAGGTCAAGAACACCTGTAATACATTGATGACATTATCTTGTGGGGTGATGCAGCAGAAGAAATTTTTGAGAAAGGGAGAAAATAATCCAAATCCTGCTGAAAGCCACTTTTGCCATAAAACTAAGTAAGGTCAAGGGACCTGCATAGGAGATTCAATTTTGGGGAATAAAATGGCAAGATGGACAACACCAGATCCCCACAGATGTGATCAACAAGATAGAAGCTATGTGTCCACCAACTAATAAGAAAGAAGCACAAGCATTCTTAGGTGATGTGGGGTTCAGGAGAATGCACATCCCAAATTATAGTATAATTATAAGCCCTCTCTATCATGTGACCCAGAAGAAGAATGATTTCAAATGGGGCCCTGAGCAACAACAAGCCTTTGAGCAAATTAAACGAGTGATAGTTCATGCTGTAGCCCTCGGACCAATCCAGATCGGGACAGATGAGGAAAATGTACTCGACACAGCAGCTGGGGAGAATGATCATACCTGAAGCCTCTGGCAGAAAGCTCCAGGGGAGACTCAAGGTCAATCCCTTGGCTTTTGGAGTCAGGGGTACAGAGGATCTGAGGCCAGCTATACCCCAACTGAAAAAGAGATACTGGCAGCCTATGAAAGGGTTCGAGCCACTTCGGAAGTGATTGGCACTGAAGCACAGCTCCTCCTGGCACCCCGTTTGCCCGTGCTGGGCTGGATGTTCAAAGGAAGGGTCTCCTCTACACATCATGCAACCGATGCTACATGGAGTAAGTGGGCTGCACTAATTACACAACAAGCTCGAATAGGAAATCCCAGTTGTCCAGGGATTCTAGAAGTCATCATGGACTGGACAGAGGGCAAAGATTTTGGAATGTCACCAGAGGAGGAGGAGGTGATACATGCTGAAGAGGCCCCACCATATAATGAACTGTCAGAAAGTGAAAAGCAATATGCCTTGTTTGCTGATGGGTCCTGCCATATTGTGGGAAAGCATTGGAGATGGAAGGCAGAGACCCCGATGACAAGTTGCTGAAACTGCTGAAGGAGAGGGTGAATTGAGTCAGTTTGCAGAGGTGAAAGCCATCCAGCTGGCCTTGGACATTGCTGAATGAGAAAAGTGGCCAGTACTTTATCTCTCTACTGACTCATGGATGGTGGCAAATGCCCTGTGGGGGTGGTTGCAGCAATGGAAGCAGAGCAACTGGCAACGCAGAGGTAAACCCATCTGGGCTGCTGCACTGTGGCAAGATATCGCTGCCCGGGT
>CABHOG010000188.1:179057-192086 GCA_902168055.1 Aratinga solstitialis
CACTCCCACCAACCCGCCAAGGCAAGCGCCATGTGCTTACCATGGTGGAAGCAACCACCGGATGGCTGGAAACATACGCTGTGCCCCACGCCACTGCCCGGAACACTGTCCTGGGCCTTGAGAAACAAACCCTGTGGCGACACAGCACCCCAGAAAGAACTGAGTCTGAGAATGGGACTTGTTTCCAGAATAACCTTATAGATACTTGGGCCAAAGAACATGGCATTGAGTGGGTATATCACATCCCCTACCATGCACCAGCCTCTGAGAAAATCGAACGGTACAATGGGCTGTTAAAAACTACCCTGAGAGCAATGGTTGGTGGGACTTTCAGACATTGGGATACACATTTACCAAAAGCCACCTGGTTGGTCAACACTAGGGGATCTGCTAACAGGGCTGGCCCAGCCCAGTCAGTACTTTTGCATACTGTGGAGTGGGACAAAGTTCCTGTGGTGCACATAAAGAATTTGCTGGGGAAGACAGTCTGGGTTATTCCTGTTTCAGGTAAAGGCAAACCCACTCGTGGGATGGCTTTTGCTCCGGACCTGGATGTACTTGGTGGGTAAGGCGGGGTGATGGGGAAGTCCAATGTGAACCCCAATGGCATTTGATTTAAGGGAGAACAGCCAAAGAACTCATTTGTATGCTGTTGCCTGCTATGTAGCACTTTTATAGCCCAGCAACTAGGTGTCTTCAGGTCACCAGCGACTGGCCCTGACTTCCCTCCGATCATCATCCCAACAAAGAATGAACTTTGAGGAAACCAGCCGAGCTCAGCAGTGACCAGATGTGTTCGGCTGTGTTGTCAGCAGGCAACAATCCAACACTGCACACAGCCTCTCCTGCTCTGAAAGACTGTTGCAAGAGATGGAGCCTGACATCATGTGCTGGATGAACTCAGCAGCTTTACAGGGGTTGTTGCATGTACTAAGGAGTGATATCTCTCTCTTTGTGTGTACGTATATATATATCTGTATGAGACAAAAAAACGATGGTATATAAAAAATGTGGGATCTGAGCATGACGTGAATGGTATGGAATAAGGGCTGGATACCATATTCTCTTCCCTTGTTATTTCCCTTATCATTATTATTATTGGTGGTAGCAGTAGTAGTTTTGGGTTATACCTTAGTTAATGGACTGTTCTCATATCAGTCTGTGGGAGTTACATTCTTTCGATTCTCCTTCCCATCCCTCTGGGAGCAGGGTGAGGATGAATGGGGGGAGTGTGAGAGCAGCTGCGTGGTTCTGAGTTACTGGCTGGGCTTAAACCATAACACTGCCGTTAATACACACTTGATTAAAATGTCCAATAAATAGCAGGCAGTAGCCTTATCTCCTCTCATGAGCTTCCAGCAGCCTGAGTCTCCAGTGGACAGCCCTGCTGTTCCTTGGCTTGTTTGCAGATTAATTGCTTTTCTGTCTGGCAAAAGCTGCTGCTCCTTCAGTGACCAGATAGGGACTTTATCAGTCAAGCAGCTACTTTGTGATCACTTCCATTCAACACCTCCTGAGTTTTGCATTGAGAGGAACAGGAGTTATAGAGAGAGGATTTAACATCTTGCTTTTTGTGTGCTTGGAATTTATGATAGCGTTGTCACCATTTGACACTTTTAATCTTTACATACAGTACCCTTGGAGCAAGGCTCATTTTGTTCCTGAGCTGGATCAGAAGCTGGAATTCTTTTAAGAATTGTGAGTAATACATATGAAACACAACCAGCATGCTCTCTATAGCACAAGGTTACATCTCTTCCATAATCTGTATGCACTTGGTGATGTGGCTCAGCATTGCTTTCTAACCTTGGGTTCTGACCAAGTTAGTGGTTTATAGTTTTTAATTGTGAACTTTTATTGTCATTTAAGGCCAGGTTGGACAGAGCTTTGGGCAACATGGTCTAGTGTGGGGCATCCCTGCCCATGGCAGGGGGGTTAGAACTAGATGATCTTAAGGTCCTTTCCAACCCTAACTATTCTATGATTACTTATAATTTATATGGGGCAGTTGTCTGGAAGCCATAGCCGTGGATAAAGGCTCTGGTGTGGTAGGTGCTTAATGTGCCTTCAATGAAAACCTAATTATGCTCAAAGCAGGTTTTGTAAAATTAAAAGTTAGAGTTTCCCTATTTAGACTTTGCCTATCAAAAAATCCCTAGTGCATACAAATTTTGGGGAAATGCATATGAGATGAATTGTGATTTCTGTATTTGATCTAAACAAGTCTAATCACTGTAGAAATGGTATTCTTTTTATCAAAAATCTTTAGAGAACAACTACTCCTTCTACTTGCAGAATACACAAGTTACAAATGTAAATATGATACCAGAGTGCACATGTACTGTAGCTCACTTTTGAAATGCAATCCTTGAACTGCAGTGGGTATGTTGTTTTCTTGTTATCTGCTCAGAATATAAACAAATATCTAATTTGCCAGGTTTATCTTGCATGCTGAGCAAATGGAATGGCTTCCATTTGGAGTTCTAAACATGCACTGTATAGTAACTTTGAAAATACACTGTATTAACTTCAGTCTGGTTTCTGAATGCACATGAAGCTGCAATGTTACACATAATTTGTGTAGCGGCATCAGTGTCATCACTAAGGTCAGTCTAAAGCTAAACCAAAATGCTTGCTCCCCCTCCTTGTGCACTATTTACTAAATGCAGCAGCCCTGTGAACACTGGGGGGGCGGTGTTTGTTGTTGTTTGGGTTTTTTTTTTTTATCCACCTGTCAGTCTGAGAGGCAAGAGACTTTCCTTGTGGAAAAAACTTATGCCTAAGAGAGCTGAAATGCAGGAGTTCCCTGACAGCAGTGTGTAGGTTTATGTTAACAGCCTCTAAGGACACTTGGAACATCTTTGCAAAGGGTCTTTTCCCATCTGATCCTGAGTTCTCTGCCCAGACCTTTATTCTTAAAACACATCACCAAGAGCTAATTGTAAATGAATGAAAAGGAGAATAGCCTTTAACAAGCCATAGCAGCCACTCCTGTTGGCAGATGTGCTCTCAGACAGTCCCTGAGCAGATCCATCAAGGGTCTGGAGGAGTCAGAGTGCTGGGGTGAGTGACACACATGTATCAGTGCAAGAAAACCCCCAAAGCAATGGAAGTGTTCTCAAAGCACAGAAATGGAGAAGCTGCTGATAAAGAGTTGCTATAAAGCTGCTAAAGGAGAAAATACACAACTGTTTGGAACCATCCAAGCTATTTGTTATGGTCACTACACTGCTGCCACTTAAATAAGCAAACAAACAAGCACAAAAGATAAAGACAAGAAATAATCACTGAGCATATCAACAGGAAGAGAATGCAGGCCTGAAGACAGTAAAATTGCGTACATAGGTCAACCAATTTGCACTGTAATCCTGCTGCAGCTGAATAGACCCAGTAAACGTGTATGCATGGACATTTGCAGCTCNCCCAGTAAACGTGTATGCATGGACATTTGCAGCTCAAATGTGGTTATGGCAGATATGTTGTTATCAAGGTGCTTATGTGCATGAAGGTCAGAACAGCATTTACATCTCATACCTGCAACCATTAGGTGGACAGATTCACGAAACACCCCTTTGAAGGAAGGAGACAGGCAAACTACAGTGTTTATATATATATGTGTGCATATTGATTCAGAGAAAACTCCAGGAACAAACTCCCCAACAAAGTTTTCAAGTTGACAAGCAGGTATTTTTTATTGCAGCACCGGGAGACACAGGCAATAGCTCCACCTAACGTGTGTCCACGTATTGCCACACAGGCCATCCTTATACAAGCACTTGGACATACATACATATTCATGAAGCTACACATGAATTACATCATTTTCCATAAGGTTTCCCACATACATACAAAAATGTGATGGTGGTCTTTGAGAGTCGTTTACTTCTTCCAACAATCTTCATCACTGCTGGCAGTCTTTGAAGCACCAGCTTAATTAACATTACAGACATAGCAATCATCCTGTCCTTCTACTGAGCAGCTAGTTTCACTGCTCCCATCCTGGACATCTGCTAGTCCCAGATACTCCCCATCCCCAGGTCCTGTTTTCCTATTGTTTTCTTACACTTTTTGTACTAAGGTCCTAAGGACCTAAAACTATGTCAACTACCTTCAAGCACTTCAGTTATTTTCCATTACAAAGCCGTCAAACTTAAGGTTACTTAGAACTGATTACATTTTGTGGTTTTGTGCCTCCTTGTCTCAATATATATTACTTCTTTCTTATTTAAAGTGGGGCTATTCTTGCAATTACTTAGCACTTGCATTTCCCATGACATCTGTATGTTTGAAATTCTGAGTTCTTGCTGGTTTTCCCTCTGCTTTTACAGAGTACAGCCACGTTTGATTAATCCAGATCATATCACTCTGCATGTTATAGAATGTGTGGTTTAATTTTTTTATTACTTAAGAATTTATTCGGAAAATATGCTGATTAAAAAAGGTCATATTTCCATCAGTACCTACATTAATTCAACCTTGTAATATTTACTTCACCCACTCAGCTGGGTGGAGTGACTTTTGTTATGGATGAGCAGATGTTATAGCCAAGCTGTCAATTTTCATATTACTTTGTTAATTTATTCACGCAAAATGTTTGAATCCCAAACACTCCCCTGTAAACATGTGGCAAGATTCTCGGGTTCTGTGACACCCTGGTAATTTGGAGAAAACTCCAGGAACTCACCAACAAAGTTTTAAGTTGACAAGCAGGTATTCTTTATTGCGGCGCCGGGAGACATGGGGGATAGCTCCTCCAAGCGTGTCTCTCCCAAGCATCAACCAGGCTGTGATTATATTGTCGTTAAACATACATATTAATTAGATTACATACATTGCATCATACTTTTAGAGAATGCCTCCCTTATACACACAAAAATGTGGTAGTGGGCTTTCAGACCCCCGTGGTTATTTCTTCATCACTTTGTTTTAGGATAGTTGTCATATCAGTAACCACCAGGCAGTTCTGGCAAAGCTTATTTTAGTAATTTCCTTTTCTCTATAGTTGCTAACAAAGCCTAACATCCTAGAGGTTACTCATTTACAACCCTATTCTTCAGTCAACCCCATTCTTCGCTGGCAATTCAGAGAGATCATCTTCACATTCTGAAATGGAGACATTCTCAAATCTGACATAAGCAAACGTATGTACTGAATATTGTATTTTGACATTGCATTTGGTGCAATGATCTTTGCTAGTTCAGCTGAGTGAAGCAGTCTTCACCTGTGTAAATCAGTGTAACTCCATATAAGTCAATTAAACGATTCAGCAGATGAGGTTTTCTTGTTCTCTTGCAATATTCTCAGTTTTAGCCCTCGTAATGATCTTTATTCTTTCTGTCTCCATCACATAGAAAGGGTGCAATCCTAAAGTACGGAGATTTCTAGTTATGTTAATTTGTTTGATATAATCCCATGGATTATTTATTATTTAGTTAATGTATTCATTCTCAGTTTTTGCAAATACCGTATAGCAGTTATGGTGGGGTATGCTGAAGGACTGGGTACTCAAGAAGAACAAAGGAGAATTTTGAAACTTGAGGGAGGTGAAACTATTTTTGACTGGTGTTAGCACATTGACTAAATACCTCTGCTGCGTGGAGAAGTGGGTATTGGGAAATGCTGGGTTTTCTTTAGGTTTTGTAGTGAACATGTCCTCATGTAATGTGCATTTTGAAGATGATTTTCACAGTCAAAATAGCTGAAAAAGCTATAAAAATATCTCTATTTTCTTAAAAAAAAAAAAAAAAGCTCACATCCTGGATTAGAGTTGTGCTGTAACTGGCCAGCTCTGTGATAGGTTTTGCTATAGAGCACTCCGTTATACCTTTTACTCTGCTCTTTTGGTGGGAGACAAGCGGTTTATTTAAAGAACTGTGTTATTAATTGTTGCTTGTTTGATTGAATTCTAGTCTCTGTCTCTGTCTCAGGTGTGTCTTGTAACTGTGTGGAATGTGTCTGTGGGATCCCGTGTGTGTGAATGTGAGATTGATAATGGAAAATCAGCAGAGTGGGGATATCTTGAAAAAGAGTCCTTTAGGGTGCATTTTGGCACATTGGAAAGGACTGGGAGGTTTCCTGGGGGCTCAGTAAATAAGAAAACGTTGATAAAATATTGTAACCAGTGGTGGCCTTTGTATGCTTTGGAAGATCAGGAAAAATGGTCTAAAAATGGAACTCTGAACTATAATACATTGTTACAATTAATGTTATTCTTAAGGCGACAAGGAAAATGGGATGAAGTGAGGTATGCAGATATGTTTTTCACTTTAAGAATTCACCCGGAGTGGCAGACGGAATGTGAAATTAATATAGCTCTGCCAGACCCCTTAATTTGGCTTTGGAAAAGGACAGGGAAAAAAACAGAAAGCTGAGCTGAAGAAATGTTGTTCAGCTTGTGTTATTAAAAAAAAAAAAAGAGTAATTAGGAAGACAGGTTGGAAAATTATGTATCACAAGTACCACCAAGAGGAGCACCCTCTCCATCTGTCCTATCTGATACTGATAAGGAGGAAGAGGTTGCTGTCACTGGCAACAAGCATCAGATTCACATTCAGAGTTAAGGAAGGGTTAAAACAGAAGTACTGTTGCAGAGGCATCTGCAGCCGCTGCAGAGCAGGGTGAGCAACTGTGAGGAAAAAAAAAAAAAAGCAAAACCAAGGGGGAAAGGAGGGGAGCTCACGCAGCTCCTGTGTTTGAGCTCCTGTGTTTGAGCATGGGATGAGTGCTGGGACAGGCAGACAAGTGGGAACAGACACGTTGACAGATAGAACTGAGGGCTTGTTGGATACAGGAGTGAAGGAGGAAGCATGGAGAGCATATAGGAATTGGGAACAGGTAGAAAAGAAAAAAAGCTGAGTTATGCTATAGGTACGGCTACCGTGGTTGCTTTGAAACTGGTGGAGGAGGAATGTCAGGCGGAGGTGAGAGAGTGGGTTCTTTTCCTGTGGGACCACATCAGTGTGCGTGTTGTGAGGAGTTTGGAAATTGGAAGTGAGGCTGCCCTGGGGGGAGTGCCATGGGGTGGCTCTGGTGACTGAATTGGAACTAGACTGATGGGGACCGGGGGAATCCACCCTAGCGGATCCACTGATTATAATAAAGCTAGGGAAACAAAAACAGGGTGTGGAATTTTTAGTTGATACAGGAGCAACTTTTTCAGTTTTAAATCAAGCCTTAACATCTATAGATGATGATTTTGTAACGGTAAAGGGAGCTACTGGCCATAGCGAAAAGGCATATTTTTTTGAAACCTCTCAAATTTAAATTGGGAAAACAATTGGGCATACAAATACTCCAGTTGATTCAGGAATACCTGAGGAAATTCAGAGCCAAGTGTATGCGGGAGTATGGGCTTCTGGAAATACCAGGAAAGGCAAAGAATGCCCCCCCAATAATGATCAAACTCCAACCAGGAGCACACCCTGTGAGAATTAAAACAATACCCCCTCAGATTGGAAGACAGGGAGGGAATCCGACCAATTATTGACCAGTTCATCAAATATGGGTTACTAAAGGAATGTGAATCAGAATATAACACCCCTATTTTACCAGTCAAAAAGTCGGATGGGAATTATTGAGTAGTGCAGGATCTTAGGGCTATTAATAAGATTGTGGAAGATCTATACCCAGTCATTGCCAACCCATATACATTATTAACTAAATTAGTACCTGAATTGGCTTGGTTTACCATATTGGACCTAAAAGATGCTTTCTTTTGCATATCCTTGAGCCCAGAAAGCCAGTTGTTGTTTGCATTTGAATGGGAAAACCCAGACTCAGGGAGAAAGACACAATTAACCTGGACTGTGCTACCACAGGGGTTTAAAAAATAGCCCCACTCTTTCTGGGAACCAGTTAGCCGAGGATTTGGAACAATGGGAGTGGCCGCAAGGAATCGGAGTAATATTACAGTATGTAGATGATATGTTGATAGCCACTGAAACACAGGGAGGGTGCATGGAATGGACAATCAGCCCGTTAAATTTTCTCGGACTTAATGGGTATCGAGTCTCTCCGCAGAAAGCTCAAGTGGCCCAACAGCAAGTCACGTACCTTGGATATGAAATCATTGCAGGCCAGCAAACCCTTGGGACAGCAAGAAAGGAAGCTATCTGTCAGACTCCCCAGCCACAGACTGTCAAAGAGCTCTGTACGTTCCTAGGGATGACTGGATGGTGTCGCCTGTGGATAGATAACTACGGACTAATGGGGATTCTGTATCACACAACTGCTTGGAAACGATTGAAGCAGTCTATTCCAGCTGACCAGACCTAAAGGAGGAACCACTGGAAGATGCTGAAGGTTCCTGGTACACTGACGGAAGCAGCTTTGTCCGACAAGGCATCCGTAAGGCAGGGTACACGGTGACCACTACTGACCAGGTAATAGAATCAAAAGCCCTTGCCCCAAACACCTCTGCACAAAAAGCAGAAATAATAGCTCTAACTCGAGCATTAGAATTGGCCAAAAATAAGATTAATATTTGGACAGATTCCAAATATGCCTTTGGAGTAGTCCACGCTCATGGGGCTGTATGGAAAGAAAGAGGACTTTTATCCACCCAAGGAAAATATATCAAACATGCTGAAGAGAGACTCAAGCTCTTAGAGGCAGTACAATTACCTAAAAAGGTGGCTATCATGCATTGTAAATCCCATCAAAAAGGAATCACTGCCCAGGAATTGGATAACGCTATGGCAAATCGCGAGGCTAAAAGAGTGGCTGAGGAAGGCAATTTAGAAGTGCAATCTTTGGTCCCAGACGGTAAAATACAAATTAATTGTGAGCCTAAATACTCCAAGGAAGATCAAAAGCTAATTGATGATTTAGAAGGAAAAATAGAAGAAAGTGGGTGGGCAAAGACTCCACAAGGTAAGATGATAATACCATCTGCACTTTTGTGGGCAGTAGTCATGGCAGAACATAGGAAATCCCACTGGGGGGTAGAGGCCCTATACAAATACTTGAACAAACTTATGATAGCCCGAAACTTATATACCACCATCAAGCAAGTAACGAAGCAGTGAGAGATTTGTTTACGGAATAATCCGAAGACCAGTCCTAAGGTTCATTTTGGTCAAATAGGGAAAGGAAATTATCCAGGACAACACTGGCAAATTGATTTCTCAGAACTCCCAAGAAGAAGGGGATTTTGATACTTACTGGTCATGACAGATACCTTTTCAGGGTGGCCAGAAGCATTCTCTTGCCGAACCAGTAAAGCCAGAGAAATAACCAAAATAATATTACAAGAAATTATACCGAGATTTGGGGTTCCAGCAGTGATCTCTTCAGACAGAGGACCACATTTTGCTGAAACAGTTGTTAAGCAAGTTAGTAAACTCTCAGGAATAGATTGACAGTTACATACCCCATATAATCCACAAGCAAATGGCCAAGTGGAAAAGATGAACCATCTAATTAAGTTGCAAATTGTAAAATTGGGACAAGAGGCTAATTTGCCCTGGCCCCAATCTCTACCTCTGGCTTTACTGAGAATTAGGACCAGACCTAAAGTGAAAACCAGCCCGAGTCCTTTTGAAATATTATATGGAAGACCATATATTGTTCAAGCTGGAACCTCAGCACAAGTAGGGGAGGAGGTCCTCTACAACTATGTAATGAGTATGCAGAAACAACTAAGAGAAATAGAAAGACTAGTCCTGGGGTCTTGATGGACCTGTGCATAATATTAACCCTCGAGATTATGTATACGTCAGGTCTCTTGCAGTTTTACCTCTGGAACCAAAGTGGGAAGGTCCATTTCAGGTGTTGCTGACTTCTCATACAGCCATCAAGATTAAGGAACAAGCATCGTGGATACATCACACCAGAATAAAGAAAGCCCCCACACCACGATGGAAAGCAACGCCTACTGGACCTCTGCAGCTTCAAATTCGACAAAACGACTGTTAATGGTGTATTTACTAACAGGATTTTGCATAGTGGAAATACAGCCATGGAATCAAAATCTGTATTTGAGACTGATACAAGATGTGACCAGAGTTCTGAATAAGAGTGGTTGCTAGATCTATACTCAGTTGCCTAGATCAGGAGAGAAGCCAGGTATGACTTTAATTGGCCTACCTATCCCCTTTAAAACCAATTGGAATGAATTATGGAAAAACCCAGTCTATACCGACAAGAACCACACAAATTTACAGGTTTTGAGGATTCAAGCCTCGAATATATCAGAAACTAAATGTGTAACCACTAACAAAACCTGTAATCAGGGTAATATGTCAGTAAGAAATTATCCATATTGTAGTTTGACAATGCAACTTCACCTCTGGAAACCTATGACTAACTATTGGAATGTTCCCAAAGGGAAAGGATGGTATTGGTTATGTGAAGAAAATGCATATAAGGCTTTGCCTCCTAACTGGAAGGGAATGTGCACACTGGGAACGATAGTTCCCAATTTTACAGTTATTGACATTCATCCCTCTGGAACCTGGATTGAAATACTTGGTTCCAGAGTTTTGTTACGAAATAACCAGCCTACCTAGAGCAGTACTCCAAAATCAAGTGGCATTAGATACATTTTTAGCATCCCAGGGAGGAGTTTGTTCTGTAATCAATGATAGTTGCTGTTATATAGACCAAAGTGGCAGGATTGAAACTGATTTAAAAGAAATCTGGAAACAAACTAGAATATTTCATGAGGTGGCCAAGGATGACACCTCTTGGGGATTTGAGGAGATATGGAAAAAACTAACCTCATGGTTATCGAATCTCTCCTGGTTGAGGCAGCTGGCTGCAGGAATCTTAATCCTAATTGTTCTAACCCTAATTACTTGTGGCATGATACAATGTTCTTTTTGGTGTTGTAAAAGGTCTGTAATTGATTATGAGGACTGAAAAAGATGTAAGGTCAGACAACAAGTTGAAAGTGGTAAATACTTTGCCAGAACTCCTGAGTAAAATGGAGTTATATAGCAAAAGAATTTGCAAAGGTAAAAGAAAAGGGGGGACTTGATATAAGGAAAGCAAGTGCCTGGAAAACATAGGGTTAAAATGCTTTTAACTTAGGTCTAAGATAGAGAATAAGGTTTGTGTTGTAAGTCTATGGTGTGATAACAGAATTTAGTAGTCTTACTAACAAGAGTGAATTATTTCTTTCCATCCTTCTAATGAGTGAATTCTTTCTTACCATCCTTCTAATTTATCAGTTAGTTTGGAGACAGTGACTCCCGAACATCTGCTAGTTTAGGATACTCCTTGTCTGCCCATCCTGTCCTGCTTGCTATACATTTTGTACGAAGGTCACACTGCTCTAAATCTTTGCCAGCTATCAGAAACTTGCAGATACGGCTGGTTTCAGCTAATTGTGAATACTGGGGCATCCAACTGTGCCAAAGGTGAAAAGTGCACCCTGAGGAAGACTGCTTACTTCATCTTGAAGACCCCTGCCCACATGAGGAAGACTACTTACTTCGTCTTGAAGACCCCTGCCCAGGACCATTGGAGAGCAGTGCGCAAGTGCCAAAAGGAAGGAGACTTATGATAATGAGTGCCTAAACTAATTGTAATATCTCCACCCCTCTCTTGGGAACCTAATGAATATGCATGGTTGTGTGTAATAAATATCTGCTTGATTAACCCCTCAGCATGCAAGTTAGGAGGAGTGATCCTGAACTAAGACACTGCATTGGAGCCAAACACATTCTTAATAAACTAAACGAAGTGTAGAATGTAAAGTAAGAGTGGATAAGCATAATTCATGTATACGCTTTTATACTGGGTTGGGGGTAAGCCTGTGCTGTGACCTTACACTTTTTTAGCTATGCGGCGTGCTTGTGTTGATGGGAAGATAGAGGAGCAGGCTGCATTATCTTAGCATAACATTCGCTTAGAATACTGCCGCCTCGCTTAGAACACATCATGATGATTTTGCAAAAATGAACAAGCAAAGTGTGTAGCAACAAGATAAGAACACGTATAAATGTAACCCGAAATGTGGGAGGGGGGGCACGGTTCTTTGGAGGCTACTCCCCGTGTCACCCAGCGCTGAATAAACATACCTACTTTACAACTGAATAAAGTTGTGGGGTCATTTCCGCGAGTCAATCCCCCTTGCACCCGGCGCCGTAATAAACATACCTGCTTTATAACTCTCCTTGAGTTGTAAAGTCTGATTCCGTGCTTCACAAGAGACCTTCCCACCGCGGGTTTTGATCCGGCACATGCACCACTGGGAAAACACATAATACATCTGCATCCCCCACCCATCTCGCTTCTCCCTTTACAGCTGCCCATTTATCATGAGGATCTGGGGGATATAAATCAGGCTCCTTTTCCAGATCAACAGGCACCGGGTCAAAAGGACTATCCAGGTCAGCATCAAAATTATCAGGTGTCAGAATCTCAGGAGCAGCAGCAATCTGATGAAAGTGCATAGGCTCCTCATTAATGTGTTCTGGAGTTTCAGCGTTATCAAGTGCAATTAAAACATTTCCTCCCCCAGGTTTCAGGTGATCTGAGAGTATTCTCTTTCTCGGGATTAACAGGGCCCGGGTCAAAAAGATCGTCTTCATCCCTTCCGTCAGTCTTAGCAGCCGCGGCAGCAACTGGTGGAGGTTCTGGAGGGGGGCGGGGGAGGGGGGGCACCGGGCTCTGAAACAGGGTAATCTGGTCCCTTCACGTCTTTTTCAGGATTAGAATGGGTATGAACCAGTGACTCCATAGGGGACCTGTATTGTCGACTAGCTGTAGCTGGGGCACCCGGACCATACAGCTAATCATCAGAATCTTCCCCCAGTGTCTTTATCTTCTTCCCCCCCAGGATTTTACACCGAACTAGGGGCTCCCTAGATGGTTATTTACGCTGCACATCAAGCTGCGCAACAGGGGCCAGGGGCACAGTCACACGGAGAGAAGCTCCATCCCCTTCAGTTGGAGAACTCTTATTTTGAAATCCTTCAGCACCATGGGTGCCCGCGCTTTGATTGTTAAGGGAGGCCGACGGCT
The DNA here is from genome assembly GCA_902168055.1 of Aratinga solstitialis. Classification (NCBI taxonomy): domain Eukaryota; kingdom Metazoa; phylum Chordata; class Aves; order Psittaciformes; family Psittacidae; genus Aratinga; species Aratinga solstitialis. The sequence goes on from CABHOG010000188.1 coordinate 192,027, forward strand.
CCGCTTTGTCTTGCTGATCTTTAGATGAATTTAAAGCGGTTTGGTCGTGGGGGGGGGGGG
>CABHOG010000189.1:40705-56349 GCA_902168055.1 Aratinga solstitialis
AACCAATCATGTATCAATTAGTAGCATAAGTAGCCAATCATATATTAGCAAGTGTGCCTGCATAGAGTATATAACTGGAACCCTCGGATGAAATAAACTGAGTCTGATGAATGATCATATTGATTGTCTTCATTCTCCCACCACGGAGAGCAGGCAGGGGGTCCTGCCGCAGGCAGAGGAGCCTGCAGTCGTTGCCTACCGCACAGGCAAGAGGAGCCTGTGGGCCCTGTCCGCAACAGGATGCCAAGAGAACCAAGCTTCCAAGGCAGCCTGGAACCAAGCCCCAAAATAGTAATGACCAGATGACTCCGAGACAAAAGCCCTAGCATGCTTTACATTTGTAAAGGTGGAAAAGGAATGCCTAACAGGCACTTGGGCAACTGACATGAGTGGTCAGCACCCAGAGGACAGGGCCTGAGAAGTGGGCTTAAACCCCTTCAGCTCAAGGAGCTATGAAGACATCAAGACCTGAGGAAGCACCGATATAAAACACGGACCGCACACAGTCCATAAAGCAACTAAGCTGTAACAGCCCTGCTCTCAGTAAGCTCATGCTGCAATGTAAATGCCTTTCCCTCTGCCCCATATTACATTTCCAACCCCTTCCTGCTATCCTGAACTCATCCCCCACACCCCAGCCCCAAAAAGGAGTCCCTCTACTTTGCTTCCATAGTATTATGGGTCTCAAGACAGTCTCAGCATTCAGAACTCTCCCATCAGACACCAGCAGTGCTGCAGCCATTGCCAAGTTCCTCTTCATCATCTGCCAGAAAAAAAGCAAGGCAAACACACTATGCTAACCATCACCACCACCACCACCACAGCCATCGAGCTCCACCTGTTCCATACCAAGCCTCAGCCTCCTCCAAAGCTCCTCAACACTGCTTGCCTGTTCCAAGGCAATATCAGAGTCTGACGCCAGGCCTCTCCTGCCCTCTGGGGCCTAGAAGTGCAACAGAGGCAAATGACCATGGTTCTTGCAAAAAGTGACCAACTCCACAATCCTTCTTCTTAGCACCCTGACTCACATGAAACACTCATCTGACTTCAAATGTAGAGGGCAAGACCAGCATTGTGGTTTAAGCCTCTATAACTCAACGCAGTTGCTCTCTCACTCACTCCCCCCTCTTTCTTCCCCCCCAGCTCCCGGAGGGATGGGGTAGAGAATCGAAAGAATGCTACTCCCACAGGTTGAGATAAGAACAGTCCAGTAACTAAAGTATAACACAAGACCACTACTGCTACCACCAATGATAATAATGACAAGAGAAATACAAGGGAAAAGAACACAATCGCTCACCACCTATACCCAGCACCACCAAGCAGTGCACCCCCACCCTTCCGGGTCTCTGCTCTCTCACTCTTACATCCTGGGCATGACATGCTGTGGTATGGAATAACCTCTTTGGTCAGTTTGGGTCAGGTGTCCTGTCTCTGCTTCCTCCCAGCTTCCCCTCCTCCCTGGCAGAGCATGAAACTCAGAAAGTCCTTGGTCAGACCAAAACATCACTAAGCAGTAACTGGAAACACTGGTGTTATCAGCACTGTTCCCTGTAGAAGCGTTTCTCACTGAGAGTGCTTTTGTGAGCAATCCAGCCTTTGGCCTGGCTCCAACTGTCCAGTGAGCAGAAGGCATGAGAGGCATCCAGACCTTGGCTGAACTCCAATTCTCTGGTAAGCAGAAGTCATCAGAGGCTGCAGGGGGGTTGCTATAGGGCACCTCACCAGAAGCCACTAAAAGCTGCTGGCAGCTGCCAGCAGCTTCTGGAAGTTGCCAGGGGGTGCTGGAAGTTGCCAGAAGGGGACACCCACTTGCTGACATGAATTTAAGCCTCCAATCACAAGCCGTTGCTAGGACCTGACATGGAGTCAGAGCCAATCATCTATTGTGGAATGTTCTGGTATTCTGTAACTTTTTCCTATAAAAGGTGTGCTTGCACAGAATAAATTGTTCAGCATTCGATTACATTAATCGGCGTTTGCTTTGTTCCATATCCCCCGCAGTTCCCAGGCTGAAAGTCAAAACACAGCACTGCACCAGCTACCAAGAAGAAGAAAAATGACTGCTACTGCTGAACCCATGACAGTATCCACCCCTTATTCCATACCATTCACATCATGCTCAGATCCCACATTTTCAGTATACCATCACATGTATATATATACATACACACACACACAGAGGGAGAGAGATCATCCCTTAGTGCATGGACCAATCCTTATAAAGCTGCTGAGTCCATCCAGTCCATGATATCAGGCTCCATCTCCTGTAACAGTCTTTCAGAGCAGGGGAGGCTGTGTGCAGTGTTCACACTCTTGAATAAGCTGGGCAATAGCATCCGTTGCTAAGACCACCCCTCGATCATGAGCCCATCTGTATGTTGCATCTCTGCCCTGATGGCCTGAGGTGTCATGGGCCCACCAGGCTCAAAAATAATTCACCCTCCCCTCCAGCAGTTTCTGCAGCTTGTCATTGGGGACTCCATACAGCTGCCTTCCATCTCCAATGCTTCCAAAGCTCTGGAGGGGCCCAGTGGACTAGATACTCGCCCATACTTTCCCACACACCCTGCCACTCATGACTGCACAGCCTCGGGGAAAAATCTTAGTCCTCCTATATCATCATCTAACCCCAGACAAGGCCCGCACCCCACTCTGCTTAATTCTCGGGACCAGATGAAACTGTCATGGGTAAAACACACTCTGCATGTGTGCCAACATGCTGATCCCCATCACAATCAGCAGGCAGGTCTCAAGGGTACCCAAAGGCCATTGAAACCCTTCAGAACACTCAAATGACGCTGCTGTACTTGTCACTGCGGCTGGCATAGCTGCTATGCTTGCCAGCTCCCTCACCACCAGCTGCTCTTTGTCTGAGTCCAGATCTTCCTCCTCTGCCTTGCTGGGAAGTGCTGCGTGGTCTCCTGCATCCTGCTGGGGCTCGGACTCACATGGCTCAGCAGGCGGCTGCCAGGGAATGCTCTCGGCAGCCGCAGGGCTGGGCTCCCCTCCTCCATCGTCTCCTCCCGCTGCTCAGCGGCTGCCGGGCTGGCCACTGCAGGGGGGCTCAGCTCCTCTGCCCTTTTGGCCACCGGCAGCTCCCGGGGCCGGCCCCTCTCAGCTCCTCACAGCCTTGCAAAGACAGAGGCAAGGATGAGGGCCAAGACAGTGAAGAGCAGCTGAACTGCCAGGTACAAGTCAACATCCACATCTGCCCCCCCCTGCTTCTGGAGCCCACCCATATTACAAGTCATTCCAATGAAGTACAATGAAACAAGAACCTTAACCCAAAACCCATATCCAAAAAATGCTAAGATAAATACCAGCTGTAAGTAAGGTACAACAGGCTGAAACCATGAACTCAAGAGAATCAAGAGCAACAACTTTGAGAGCCAATAAATCAGCATTGTGATGAGTGGCTATTAATCCTGTCATCTCAACCCTTCATGCCCCACACTGGGTGCCAAAAAGAACCGTCGTGGTTTAAGCCTCTCTAACTCATGCAGTCTCTCTCACTCACTCCCCCCTCTTTCTTCCCCCCACTCCCAGAGGCATGGGGAGGAGAATCAAAAGAATGCAACTCCCACAGGTTGAGATAAGAACAATTTAGTCACTAAAGTATAACACAAGACCACTACTGCTACCACCAATAATAATAATGGACAAGGCAAATACAAGGAAAGAATACAATCACTCACCACCTATACCCAGCCCCACCAAGCAGTGCACCCCCACCCTTCCAGGTCTCTGCTCTCTCTCTCTTACATCCTGGGCATGACATGCTGTGGCATGGAATACATCTTTGGTCAGTTTGGGTCAGGTGCCCTGTCTCTGCTTCCTCCTGGCTTCCCCTCCTCCCTGGCAGAGCATGAGACTGAAAGTCCTTGGTCAGAACAAAACATTACCAAGCAGTAACTGAAAACATTGGTGTTATCAGCACAGTACCCAGGCCAAAAGTCAAAACACAGTGCTGCACCAGCTACCAAGAAGGAGAAAAATGACTGCTACTGCTGAACCCATGACAACCTGGAATAAGAAACACAAATACTGAATCCCTTTGCCATGTTTTTCTCAGCTCTAAGCCACCACCCACACAAACCCCTTACCCACTCACAGCTGCAAAAGTAGCTTGGAGCAACACCCCAAAAGACTACTGACCAAATGACTCATAACAAAAGCCCTACTCTGCTTTACACACATAAACCTGGAAAAAAAAAATGCCTCATCCACACTTAAGCAATGAGCTTGAGCAGTCACCATCTAAAAGACAAGGTCCAAGAAGCAGGCTGAGCACCTTCAACTCAATAAGCAATGTGGAAGCACCAACACAATACAAGCAAATGCACTCTATAACAGTTAAGCTGTACTACACTGATCACTGTAAGGTGATGCTATTAAGAGTCTCTTTCCTTTTTTCTCACCCCCATGGTACATTTTAAACCTGTTCCTGCTAGACAGATATTGTCCCCCACACCCCTGCTCCCAAAAAGTAGTCCCTCAGCACAGTTTCCATAGTGCCATAGATCTCTAGCCAGACTTATTGCTCAGAGCTCTCAGACTAGACACCTGTTTGATTGCTGCATTTGCCCATTTAATCTTTATCATCTACAGTAACGGAAGCAAAAACTGAAAAATTAAAAAAAGGCAAAACAAAAAGTTCAACCACACAACAGTTTGTAATCAGACAAACAGAAGAAAAACACTGCTTTGGCTACCATTCTCACCACCACCATACCAGTCAACACTTACCTATTTTTCTGTAACACCTTATTGCCCCATCTTTAACTCTGCAAACATTTGCTCAGCTGGTCCTAGCTTATTTCTGTATGCAACACCAGGGTTCTCCTCCCCTGCAAGACTTAAAAATCTAGACACTAGTGAGCATTGCTCTGGTGATAAGTAATTGAGCCCACCATCCTTGTCATTATCTCCCTGACTCACTGGAAACAGTTAATTAATTTCACAGGGCACTGTACAGCACCTGTAAGAAAAACTAAAACTAAGACCCACCATGAAATTACATTCAACTGTTAGTCACCCACCTCACACAAAATTCTCCAAATCTTTAACAGCCCTCCTCACTGCAGAGCTTCATTTCTCAGGATTTGGACACGATTCCATGAAAAGAAATGGAAACAGATGCAAACTGACCCAAGCTAGAAAAAAAACCATCTTTCCTGTAAAATTCCTAACTCCAACTTGATTATATAAGCTGCTCATACACCAAGCATCCAACAGGTATATCTGCTACACCCAACCTCGTATGCCACTTAGAAAACAGCAACAGAAAATACTTAAAACCAAAGATATACTAGTTCTATAGCCACCTAGTCAGCGTTCACATTAACCAGCAATATAACATGAAAAAGTCAGCTCCATGAAAATAAACTCTGAGAAAACACATCTAGAAATAATTTACAGCCATACCCCAAAACACAGCACACATATGAACTCTACAGAACAACCCCTATGTACAGTTAAAACTTTGCTTCCAAGAAAAACTGAAGTCAAAAACTGTTGGGGAATGGTTGAAAACGGGCACAATAAGATCATAGGCCAACAGATGGAAAAAGTCTGACAGTAGTGAACCAGAGGCTTTGAGGCCTTGGCTGAAGGTTACTAGAGAACACTTGTGTGAGAAGAGTTTGAGGGAGTTGGCAGAGGAGCCTGAGAAGCCAGGATATGTAGGGAGGAACTGATAACTGTAACCTTGAAGCACAGCTGCAAGCTGGAAACCCCCWGGAACAYAACCAAGARGAARACYACARAGGGGGGTGGGATGTGAATGTAACCTTTGAGCTGTGACCAAGCACATACCAATCATGTAACCAATCATGTATCAATTAGTAGCATAAGTAGCCAATCATATATTGGCAAGTGTGCCTGCATAGAGTATATAACTGGAACCCTCAGATGAAATAAACTGAGTCTGATGAATGATCATATTGATTGTCTTCATTCTCCCACCACAGAAAGCAGGCAGAGGAGCCTGCAGTCGTTGCCTACCGCACAGGCAAGAGGAGCCTGTGGGCCCTGCCTGAAACAAAAAACTATTATTTTACCTTTCCCTCTCCAAAAAGGCCAGTTTTTTGAAAGCCACTATATCCCACACCAACCTTACAATTTTTTCTTGTTTCTCATTAGACACAATCATTCAACCTCTTTTTCAAAAAAGCAAAGACCAAAAGCTATCTTTAAAAACTTCTAATCACATAACATAAATGCTCCTTCAAGAGCTATAATCTTCACCATAAAATACAAAATTAAAGAAAAACAATAAACAGGCAACATAAACATAGACCAAAAAAAACTTTTGCCACAACTCATGGAACTGAGAACAACCACAGGACTCTGCTTACTTGAACACCACAAAAAAATCAGCACACCAAAAAAATTGCAACAAAAAAAAATTCTCAAACCAAGCAGCTATGAAAACAAACATAACTAAACAAATTCATACAAGACAAAATCCCAGCAAAAAAACCCAAAAAACAAAAGCAGAAATAACACCCCCAACCATCACCACTTCAAGAAAGCCAAATCTGAAATAAACACACCAGTATAAGGCTATGCTTTATATACCTCAGGCCCTACCCACAACCCTTCCCTCAGTGCCCTGGGTCAGGGGTGGGGCAAACCACCAGGTGGGATAAAAGCAGCTTGACAAGCCACAGCGGGCTTTTTTTTCTGTCTGTCTCTGGTTCCTTGGCTGCTCCTTGGCTTTAATTTTCTGATTTTTTTTCTTTGGCTTAGATTCACACATAAAGCTCACAGGTCACGTGAGCTCACTCTCACACAGACTGGCCCATAATCATACTTGCTTTCAGACCACGCAGGCACTCTCCTGCTGAGGCTCTGGGGCTGAAACTCTGAGGCTCAGACTCGTATTCTAAATCCACAGGCCCACAAAGGCTCCCTCTCACACAGACTGGCTCAGGCTCATACTCGCATTTAAACTGCACAGACACTTTAGCTCAGACTTAGGCTCATACTCACTTAGGCTCAATCTGACACTGACTGGCTCACACATCCACACAAATCTCACACTGAGACTAATATAGACTCCCTGGCTCAAAATTTCCCCCTCACATTCTAACTGAAAAATGACATTCAGGTGACTCAGACAAGGTAAGCCATGCTTAGAATACCCAAGTAGCAACTTATTTCAGGGTTTTGTCATTTTCATAAAACTACAAGCATTCTTTCTTGTTACTGTTTTCCAGGTGATGCACAGGTCAGAATAAAAGGCTGGAAGACTTCCAAAGGCCAGTGGATGTGCAGTAAAGCTACGGGAGATGGGACTTGCTGAGAGACGGCTGCAGCTTCGATCCCTCTCTCAGGGTGCAGCCGCTTTCCTACACCACGTGCAGTACCGAATATTGGCAGCACCGATAGTCCCCCGGCGCCATACCTCTGCTTCCCCTCCTGCAGTGCCGCGGGTTGGACACAGGGGGGCAGCGCGGAGCGGCCCCGGCTGCTTTCCCCCCATCACCACTGCACCTGCCCCCATCACCACCCATTTCAATGCTGAATTTTCGACAGAGAATGGGAGCAGCGGGCGGTGCCCGGGGCCATAGCGCGGCCCCCCCTCCAATCAGAACCGAGATTTCGACACATGATGGCAGCAGCGAGCGGCGCCCGGAGCCACTCGGCCCCCCCATCTCCACCACCTGCGGTACCGATGTTTGGACACATGGTGGCAGCAAAAGCTCACTTTTTCGCCGCCGCACAAGGCAAGGGGCTGCGAAACTGCTGCTCCCCGCCCAGTTTACATCCCCCGGGGAGTGCTCCTTGGAGCAGTTTTTCTCCGTTTTTGCTGGTGTTTTTTTTTATTTTAGTTTGTTTCTTTTTGCTTCGGGGGGGTGGAATAAAAACGGGGGGGGGTGGGGAATCTGGGGACGGATGGTGTCGTTTGGGGCACCCCAGTGTCACCGGATCAGCCCTGGTGCCCCCAAAATATTCCAAAACCCTTGAGTTTGGGTCTGCAAGGGTTGGGGCGGGGGGGGGGGGCGTTGCTGAGAGGGGATACCCCCGCGAAACTCGATACAGCGGTTGGGAGGGGGGGGGCGCGGTGTGGCGCCGGACGCCGCTCGCTGCTACCATCCTGTGTCCTGAGTTCGGTACTGTAGCCCAGGCTCTGCGCAGGAGCCGCGGTGCTCCCTTTGTCCCCGCTGCTGTCCCCGGAAGTGGCTGGTGTCACGTGGTGGTTGCTGGCTTCTAGTGAGCAATGGCCGCCGCGGCTCCACGATCAGGTGCGGGCGGGCGCGCTGGGTGCTCGTGGCCGCAGCCCGGTGTTCGCGCACCGGCTCCGGTCCCTCTGGAGCGCCGTTTCGGTGTGCACATGCTCAGCGCCCGGGAGCAGCATGGCGGCGGGTAGTGTCCGGGTCCCGGCAGAGGCGGCAGTAGGCGAGATCCGAGCACACCGGGGATCCGGGGTTACCGGGGAGGCGAGCGAGTCCGTCCGTCCGTCCTTCCCTCCTTCCGTCCTTCCCTCCCTCACTCCCTCGGGCGGGCGCAGAGGGGTGTCTCCTGCACGCTGGCCGCTGAGCGCGGGAAGCTTCACAGCGCCTGGAGCGGTAGGGTTGCGGTCTGCCGGAGACGAGCCGGGTCAGGGGCCTCGAGTGCGCTTGCTTCTGCCTTAATCTCCCTTGATGAATCTCAAGCGTCTCGGAGGTTCCTGCCCGGCATCCTGCGCCCTGCCACTGTGCTTGTCTCTTTCCCTTTGCTCGGTACTGGGAGAAAGTAAAGAAAGGGGGGGGAATTACCTAGAGGGTCCTTAATTCACACTATATCTTCATTAGTAGGGAAATTGGTGAAGATGGAAATACCCTTTTAGAAACTAGTCAAGGAATTCCCTGTTTATTTTCTCTGATCTAAAATTGCAGTTAGTTTAGAAATGAGGCTGTTCACTGTAGCTTTAAGATGCTGAAAGATCTGGAGACTGAACTTCTCTCTCCATGAAATGAGTGAGGTCTGCAGCTTGGGGGAGGGCTAATTGCCCTCCTTTTGTTCTGCAAATAGACCTTGCTGTGTTGTGCCCTGGGGGAGCCCAGCTAATCACAGCTTTTCTGGTGAGACAGTCCGGGAGGATTTCGGTTGCTGCTGCTGCTGCTCTCCTGGTTTCCCCCGGTTTGGACGCCTGCCTTGCTCCGGTGAAGTCATTCGGTTTCTTCAGAAAGGCTTGGTATTCTAGATGCAGAGACAGCGTTGTGAGGGAGCTGATGCAGATCTCTATCTGTGTTGCAAGGTGCTTGTAGCAGGCGACTCATCGAGTTACCAGACTGGGTGGCCTTAGGGCTTCTCTAGTTTATGCCAAGTCATTTCAAGTCTTAGTCTGTTGAGAACGGCCAGAGCCTTTATTTGCTCTGCTGCTGATTTGCCCTGGCTATTGAGCTGAAGGCTTTAGATGTGGGAGCAGTTGGCCTGAGGCTTGCTCACGGAATTTTCTGCCATCTAAAAATTATGCCATCTAAAGATGAAACGGAGTTTCTCTCATTAAAGCTTTACAAATGCCCTTTAAATCCTAGTGCTTTTAATGTATGAGACAGCTGTGGATGGCCCAGTGTGCAGCCTATGCATCCAGCACCCTACAGGACAAAATATGCATGACCTTATTGGTCACTGCATGTGCCTGAAGATGAGCGCAGTGTCACAGGAGGTTATTTGAGGATGAATTGAAAATGTTCCAGGTCTTGTTTCTGGGGAAGTCTCTCATTTCTAGATTGTCCTAGTGCTCTGTGGACAGGCTCCTGGCTGTGTGCTGTTTGTGCAGGGGTCCAGCAGGCCCCTTCCTCTTCTTTCTTTCTTTATGGCCTTTTAGGGTTCTATTTCATAACTCTCTGGCAGGCATGTGGTACCCCAACTTACTGTTTAACTACAGCAGCAGTTTGCAGCGGCTTAGTTTCATACATTGTATAAAAATAGCATTAGCCCTGAGGTGATGTTCTCTTTAAGCACAGGGTGTGCCTGTTTAAGTCATGGTATTTCAAACCGTTCTTTTCTTGCAGCTTTGTGCCCAGGCAGGTTTGTGACCTGCACTGATGTTCAGGCTTCCTACAGATACAAACCTGATCAGTGGCATTACTTCAAGCAGTTCTGCAAGCCTGGTGTTAACAGTCCTCGAAAGGTCTGTATGTATCAGGAGGTGATGGAATACTTCCATGTGGTTGTGGTACTGTGGCAAGTATCCTTTAGTACTTAAGTGCTCCACAGCAGTAGAGCAGAGTGTCTCAAACCAGTTCTTAAGGCACCTCAGTAATTCAGCTAGGAAAAGAAGTCTGTCTATCACGGATCTGATTTTGGACTCAAATGTACTGTTTTATTTCTCCCATCTCTGAACCACCTTGCAATTCAGCTATGTTAGTTGTGTTAAATTCTTAATCTTCTTTAAGAGAAAAGCAGGGGGGAAGCAAGCAACGATCGCCCAGTCATTACTGCCTCACCTGCCGATCCAAAGTGAACATGTCTCTTCTTTTTTTGTCACTAGAAAAGTAAAGAATAGTCTTTTCCCAAATCACATTGAGAGGTTGGATTCTCACATCATGAATGTGTCTTGCAGCTCCACCAGTCAGGCTTGGGGAGGAGGCTACAGAGTTCAGTTTGGGGCATTTTCTCAGAGTGGGTGAGAAACAAAACTCAGTTATTCTGCTGTGTATTCAGCATTCCGATTTTCCCCCTTTTTAGTCTGCTGCTCAAGTCCTACATGATAAAGTTTGTCCTTTGATGATCATTCCAAGCAGGCCTCATGAGTGGTTCTATTTCTTACACACATCTTAGCAGATTGGAAGCATTCACATGAAAGCACAGCTCCAGTCTGTTTCACGTCCTTCACTGAGGTGACTCTTAGTTACTGTTGTACTAACACAGGCCCTCGCTAATGGCTGCTGTTGCTGTGAGTGCTGGTTTTCGTACATACTTTTTTTGCAGGGGATTGTCTCTTCTGTGAAACACTTGCATGGGATTTCCACATTAAAAAAATACACAACTGTTGTGTTGTCATGGGTTCAGCAGTAGCAGTCATTTTTCTCCTTTGTAGTAGCTGGTGCAGTGCTGTGTTTTTGACTTTCGGTCTGGGAACAGCACTGATAACTCCAGTGTTTTCAGTTAACTGCTTGGTAATGTTTTGGTCTGACCAAGGACTTTCTGAGTCTCATGCTCTGCCAGGGAGGAGGGGAAGCCGGGAGGAAGCAGTGACAGGACACTTGACCCAAACTGACCAAAGAGGTATTCCATACCACAGCACGTCATGCCCAGGATGTAAAAACGGAGGGCAGAGACCTGGAAGAGGGTGGGTGCACTGCTTGGTGGGGCTGGGTATAGGTGGTGAGTGATTGTATTCTTTTCCCTTGTATTTCTCTTGTTATTATTATTATTGGTGGTAGCAGTAGTGGTTTGTGTTATACCTTAGTTACTAAACTGTTCTTATCTCAACCTGTGGGAGTTGCATTCTTTCAGTTTTCCTCCCCATGCCTCTGGGAGCAGGGGGAAGAAAGAGGGGGGAGTAAGTGAGAGAGTAACTGCGTGAGTTATAGAGGCTTAAACCACGACAAGTGGGAACATCAAAGAAGTGCTGCAGGAAGATATGCTTTACGTTCCAAAGGCAGTGCACATTGCCATGTTGCTGACATTGGAGTACCGCTCACTCTGTGCAGGTGATTCCCAGCACCAGGTACCTACCGTGAAAACTCCAGTAAGGGAGCAGTGGATGGAACTTTCATCTGAAAGCTCAGCAGCAGCTTTCTGCTCTGGCTCCTCCCCTGGAGAAGCAGAAGCTGTATGTTCTCACTTTGGGAGCCTTGCTTCTGCCGTTTCAGACAGGAAAGCTGGGGTGCACTGCTATGCTGGTGACTGCTGCAGAGCTCCCTGGTTGCTGCTGAGGCCCAGCAGCAGCTTTCTGCTTTGGCTCCTCTCTCTATAGCATTAGCTGTGCCTTTGGAGCCTGTGAGCACTGCGCGGTTGTTGCAATGCTGATTGCTCTGCATTTACAGGTGTCTGCTGTTGTTTGGAAACTTCAGTGTTTCCTTTAGGTAATTTCACTTCTTCTGCAACCCTTGGTACGTAGGCATGCTATTTCCTTCCAGTGGGTTTGTGCAACTCCATCCTGAGGAGCAGTTCCCTTTGGCATACTGTCAAGTCGATTGAATGGATGGTTTGTACTGGTTGTTCTTGATCAATGTTCTCAGTTTGTTTTACTGCTGGGACTAAAGACATGAGTCCCTTTTCCCACTCCAAATAGTTCAGTGTCTTTGAAAGAGGCGACTTGAACATTAAAGTTTTTTTTGGTTCATCAGGGCCAGTTATAATAGGTCACAATAAGAGCCATGCTCAGCAAAACCCCATTCTACTATGAGAGGGTGGTGGGGGTGTACAGGCCCCAGTGACTGGTATGGTTTTAATTCCTGTATTAGGTTTTTCCTGCTTCCTCATGCTCTGTATTCCATTCCCATGGCTTTCCCTTTTGTAACAGTACAGTGGGCAAGCAATGGTAGAGAATCCAGGTTCATTTCCTCCAGTATCCTGCAGGACCCATAAGCTGTTGTAATTCATTCCTAGACTGGGGCATCTGCCCTTGTTGTGTTTTTCTGAAGGTGTCTGCAGGAATCACTGCACTGCTGCTATCCACCAAGTACCCTCCGATTTGACTGGTTTCTGCTTGGTTTCTGACATTGCTCTGGTGGAACTTCAACTTATGCACCATGGAGTGCTTGCTACCCTGCTGTTGCTGCAGTTCTTTGGGGCAATCTCCTCTGATTAAGACATCATCTGTATAATAGTACATTTTCACCTTCTGAGGAAGTGAAGCCTCCTGTTGGTTTGTTGCGTTCATGGGAGAGAGCTGAGTTCCCTTCCAGCCCCAGGGCTACAATCCCAGGATGAGATGCCTCAATTGACCAGGCTGAATCCCTTCCTTCAGTGCAGGGGTAAAGGAGAACCCAGCCTGACCTGGCCTGGCTGTCCTGTCTAATGATGGGACAAGAAACAGGCTGCCCACAGAACTGGTTTTGTCACCATCCCTGAAGGCATATAAAAGACATTTTCTAAGGGACATGGTTAATGTGTTGTCTTGCCAGTGTTTGGTTAAAGGTGGACTCGATGTTCTTAAGGGTCTTTTCCAACCTAAATGGTTCCATGATTCTACAAAATCTTGTTGTTTAGATCAAACTGTCTCTCAGCAGAGAAATGACAGTGCAGGAAGGCAGTGTGTCTCCCAGCTGAGGGAGGGAACATCAGTGCTTGCTTCAGGCTGTTTCCCATGGGGTTTCCCTGGAGCCCCATGGAGCCCTGGAGGGAGCGCAGAGGCAGAGCCACCTTGGGATGGGCCTCTGCTGCTGAGCAGGGCTGGGGCACTGCCTGCAGGCAACCAGGGGAGACCTGGGAGCCTCAGAGAGCTTAAAGGCACTTGGCAGTGGAGGATGCTGAGAGCTCCCTGCAGGAGAAACCTTCCCAGCCCTGTGCATGGTAAGGCTCTGGGTGCAGGGCAGTGCATCCGCAGTTCCTGGAGGGATCCCTTCAAGCTGCTGCCTCCAACAGACCATGGGATCTGTCAGGAGAACTCTCTTAGTTTCTCTGTGTAGATAAGTAGGAGGATGTGGTGCAGAGCAGGGCTTCCCTCTGCACCATGCGAGGGACAGGACAAGGCAGGTCCCTTGTCTCGGGGCTGGCTGCAGCGTGTGAATGTGGGTGTGCAGCCAGGGGTGCCCAGCGCTGTCCTTGCAAGCAGGGTCCCTGCAGCCCAGGGGCTGTGAGCCGGGGTAGGGACTCTGCCACCTGCCAGGGTCAGCACGCAGCCTGCCCGGGAGCTCCCCCACGGCACTGGGGGGGAAGCTGTGGGGGAAGGAACAACCCCTGGCAGGGAAGGAAAAGCGTTCTTGTGCACTTGAGAGGGTGCTGTGTGGGTCAGGGCTGCTCCGAGCTCCACATCGCTCCGAGCTCCACATCACTCTGAGCACATTTGCAGAGGGTCCTTCTGAAAGACACTGAGGCAGCTTTTTCCTTTGAAGGAAGGATTCTGAGCTTTGAAGTTTTTCACTCTTGGTGGGCAGGTTGGCCACTGGGAGCTGGGAATTTACTTCTCTGCTTTGGAGAAGGCACCGAGAGTCCTGTCAGGACTTGTGTGAGCTGCTCCTGAGCCCCTGCACAGGCAGAGATGCCCCTTGGCAGAGCCCTGCTGCTGGGAGGGGTGTGCAGGGCAGAGCTGAGCACACAGCCCATGGGATGGGCTCTGAGCACTGAGAGGGAGCAGAGCTGGGCACAGAGCAGCAGCTCCTGGCAGGGACAGCTGCAGGCAGCAGAGACTTGGGCAGGGAGTGGGGGGAAAGTGCAGCCCAGCCCTGGGGAGGGTGTGTTCAAGCAGCTCTCTTGGTGTCTGGCACTGGAGGTGGCTGCTGGCCATGCTCTGCTGGGCACAGTCCTTTGCTTCTCCCTATGAGAGCTCTGTGATCTTCCCTTTGAAACCGTGCTCCCCTGCTCTCAGCACAGGACAGATGTTTGTGGGGTTCTTAAGATCAATTTGTGTGTGAAGGCAACTTAAAGGCAGTGCAAGTGTAAGCAGAGGGCAAATGGGAAAGGACTGATGGACACTGCAGCTCTCCTGGCTCTGCACTAAGCTTCAAAGAGCTGTGGTCTTTTGCCTGTTTCAATACTCTTAAGGTTTTCAGTCATACAAAGAAGGATTTATACCCCTAATAAAAACCCTCAACAATGTTATGCCAGTAAGTAAATAACACAGTCAAAAGGACTCTGAGGCCATGCTGAGCCTCTCTTGTGTAGCCCAGACTCAGTCGAGTCATGAGTGCAAGTACTGAACTTTACAGTCAAGTTGAATTTCATCTGACGTCCCTTGTGAACATCAGAGCTGGACAAAGAACTGCTTCAGAGCAAAGCCAACTCCATGGCAGCACATGGGCAGAGGTCCTGCTCCTCACAGCACTCTCAGCCAGCAGAAACCCGAGAAAGGAAATGCATTTCAGTTGCGGGGATTTCTATGAGAAATGCAGTGGCTTTCCTCAGAGGAGCCCGTCATAATTTTTCCCTGTCCTTTCCATTTTTGAACAGGCCCTATTCCCAGAGGCAGCAGATGTCCAGCAGCAGCTCCATCACCCAGTGCCTCCTGCTGCCATTTGCAGACATGCGTGAGCTGCAGCTCTGGCACTTTTGCTCTTCCAGGGCAACTCCCTGCCTGCGCTCCTGGGCAACGGCCTGTCATGGGTTCAGCAGCAGCAGTCATTTTTCTCCTTCTTGGTAGCTGGTGCAGTGCTGTGTTTTTGACTTTCGGCCTGGGAACAGTGCTGATAACACCAGTGTTTCGGTTACTGCTTAGTGATGTTTTGGTCTGACCGAGGACTTTCTGAGCCTCATRYTCTGCCAGGGAGRRGAGGAAGCCGGGAGGAAGCAGAGACAGGACACCTGACCCAAACTGACCAAAGAGGTTATTCCTTACCACAGCAYGTCATGCCCAGGATGGAAGAGCAGAGAGCAGGGACCCGGAAGGGTGGGGGTGCACTGCTGGGTCGGGCTTGGTATTAGGTGGTGAGAATTGTATTYTTTCCTTGTATTTCTCTTGTCATTATTATTATTGGTGGTAGCAGTAATGGTCTTGTGTTATACTTTAGTTACTAAACTGTTCGTATCTCAACCTGTGGGAG
>CABHOG010000189.1:75522-104888 GCA_902168055.1 Aratinga solstitialis
CGGGCTTGGTTTTAGGTGGTGAGAATTGTATTCTTTCCTTGTATTTGCCTTGTCATTATTATTATTGGTGGTAGCAGTAGTGATTTGTGTTATACTTTAGTTACTAAACTGTTCTTATCTCAACCTGTGCGAGTTGCATTCTTTTCGATTCTCCTTCCCATCCCTCCGGGAGTGGGGGGTAAGAAAGAGGGGGGAGTGGGTGAGCAAAGCTGCGTGAGTTATAGAGGCTTAAACCACGACAGGAGGTGAGGAGCGAGGTGCTCAGTGCAGTGCTGGACCTTAAGGGCTGCTTTTCCTGCCTGTCCAGGCCTCTGGAAGAGACACTCGGGACCAGTGCCAATGGAATAGAAGTTTCTAAACTAGAAAGTGATAAAATAAACCCTTTCAAATAACTTTTATCAGATGCTCTTTGTAATCTTCCTGCACTCGGAAACCTCCTCAATTCCCTGGAAAACAATCTGGAAGACTTGACAAAAAACACAGGATGAGACATGGCTTATCAGGGGGCTTAATGAGCCCCATGGTGTATTTGGGCTGAGTCCATGAACCTCAGGTACTGAGAGGAGACTGAAGAAACCTCCCAAGAAGTGCAAATCAGAAACAAAGCCCCAAGTCCCTTCAGCATTAATGGGCCCCACTGAGGGCTGTTACTGACAAAGCCTCCCCAGGGACTCGTTAAAGCAAGTAAGTGGCGGCTGTGATTACAGGTAGGCAAAGGCAAAATGCAGGTGTCTTATGGTGAGAACACCTTTGGTTTGTTTGATGAAGTAGAAAGGCCAAGCCCTTACCACAGCCCTTGGAGAAGTAGAGCCTGAAATCCTGAGAATGAAAGTTCTCCTCATAGGCCTTGATGAAAGAGGCAACTGCCATAGCCCAGGGGACAGAGACCTTTTGTTCTTTTTGGCCTTTCAGCCATGCCAGAACCCTCAGACATCTCTGCTGCAGGTTGTCCTACACTGCACCTCTTGTGTCTCTGCACAGCACCTCAGGCTAGCCCATGCCTGCACCTCTTTCCCTTCAGGCTGTTGACACCCATCTTGCTTTCCCACCTAGCTCTCACCTGACATTTCTGTACCTTCAGTCACATCTCTGCACCCATTGCTGTCTGTTCCTTGAAACACAAAGCCATGGGCTGATCCAGTCTCCCTCTGGGTGATGTCTTGCACCACATGTCCACCTTTTGAGAGACATTTCTCTTTCCTAACTTCGAGTCTGAACCTTCCAAGCTGCTCTTTGTAGAGGTTGCCTTCTCTTCCCGCTAGCAAGAAAATCCCCATCATCTCTGAAGCCACATTTCAAGTAGTTGTAGGCTGCTACTGTAGTGTCAATTCAGCAGGTAGAGTGAATATCCCTCAGCAAGCTGATCTAAAGGAGGCTTCTAGAGGAATGGGTGATGCCATCAGTATAGAGAACTAAGCACCATGGGAGAGCAGTGGGAAAAGCCAGTGGTCTGGATTGAGAACTTCTTGGCAAGTGTCAAAAGCAAAGGTGGTGTCCTTGGGTGCAAGGTACCCCATGCTCTGGGGACAGGGCACCTCATTTGGGACAGCTTCCTGCCTCTAGCACCCTCTCTGCTGTGCACACCCTGCTCTCTGCCCGCACTCAATAGTATCTCACAGAACCTGCAGCAGCGACACCTCACTCCTGGAGGTTACTGCATTCTCCAGGCTCAGGGATGGTTCCTACATCCCCAGCCTGTGCCATTGCAGGGGAGTCCCCTGCAGGGACACCTGTGTCCCCTGCTCTCCTGCCCAGGACACCCTGAGAGGTCTGCAGGCCCCCCATGCCATCACATCTCCCCACACCAGCACAATAGCCCCAGCCCTTGGGCTCCTCAAGAGCTCTTCCTGCTCCAGGCACAGAGAAGGTATCCCAGAGCTGGAGCAGCCAGAAAGCTGATTTCATTCCCCTTCATTCCTGCCATGTGAGGACATATCACAGAGAAGAAGTTGCTGCAGGATCATTTATTTCCCTTAAAAATAATGAGAGACCCCACTGACACAAAGTCTGTGGGTCAGACATCATGAGTGGCTACTTAAGCAGGAGGAGATGAAAACTGACATTTCTATGAAGGCAACATCACCACAAATTGAAACAGGAAAACAACTGTAAAGCAGGAAAGACAGACATGGCCTGTCATGACCTACACTTGAAGCCCTTTGCAGAGGACAGCAGGCAGTATATGGCTGCTGAAATACATCCAGTCACCAGCTTCCTCAGAGCATTCTTGAACTCCTGGTACTTCAGGCTGTAGATGAGGGGGTTCACTGCTGGAGGCACCACCTAATACAGCACCACTGTAGCCAGATCCAGGGATGGGAAGGAGTTGGACGGGTGCTTCAGGTAGGCAAATGCTGCAGTGCTGACAAGCAGGGATATCACAGCCAGGTGAGGGAGGCATGTGGAAAAGGCTTTGTGACATCCCTGCTCAGAGGAGATCCTCAGCACATCCCTGGAGATCTGCACACAGGACCCCACAATGAAAACAAAACACCCAATAGCAATCAGGGCACCCACCACAGGAAGCCCAACTTTCCTGAGGCAGGAGTGTGAGCAGGAGAGATTAAGGATCTGGGGGATTTCACAGAAGAACTGCTCCACAGCATTGCCTTGGCAGAGGGTAGTGAAAATGCTCTGCTGTGCACAGCCAATACATTGAGAAACCCAGTGTCACAGGCAGCTGCTGCCATGTGGACACAAGCTCTGTTGCCTAGGAGGGTCCCGTAGTGCAGGGGTTTGCACTTAGCAGTCCTAAGACATGACGGTGAGAGGATAAAACTCAGCTAAGATACAAAAGAGAAAGAAAAAGGCCCGTGCAGCACAACCTGTGTAGGAGATGGCCCTGGTGTCCCTGAGGGAATTGGCCATGTATCTGGGGACAGCGGTTGAGACGCAGCCTAGATCCAGCAGGGAGAGGTTGAGGAGGAAGAAGTACCTGGGGGGTGTGGAGGTGCTGGTCGCAGGCTGTACTGGTGATGATGAGACTGTCGCCCAGGAGCACAGGCAGGGAGATGCCCAGGAAGAGCCAGAAGTGCCAGAGCTGCAGCTCCCACGTGTCTGCGAATGGCAGAAGGCACTGGGTGATGGAGCTGCTGCTGGACATCTGCTGTCCTAACTTAGGGGAAAAAAAGACTGTGACAAGTTAGCTAACACTGCTCAAAATTGAAACCTTTTCCCACACCTCCCAGACAGAGACACACTTTTCTATGAGATGTTCCTTCAGCTCCGTGGCTGGAGCCCTGTTTGGTGCTGGCTGTGCATGCAGTGAAGAGCAGAGCATCTGCCCATGGGCTCTTGATCCATCACTCGTACTCTGCAGGGCTGGTAGTGGCAGGGACCAGTCCTGGTGCTCAGCTTTGCCCTATGGAGCCCCTGCTAACGCAGAAGGGTTTCAGCATCTGCACTCCCATTGCTAAGGAACTGGAATGGCAAAGGCACTTGACCAGTTCCAGGGGTTTGACAGCTCCCAGCATCTCCCATGGGCCTGGCTGAGAGAGGTGTGGGCAGAGCAGCCGGCTCTCAGGACAGCGTTCCCCTGCCCCAGCTGTGCCCCCACCTCCCAGCACCAGCAGTGCCAGGCAGCTGCTCCCAGCCCCGGGGCTCTGTAGAGGGCACTGGGCTCGTGGCTGCGGAGCAGCACTGTGGCATATCAAAGATGGACTCCAGTTCTGGTGAAATCTGAAGACCTTTATTTCACATCTCGAATCCCTTTTATGGTCTACTAAGTGCTAAGCAATAACTTTCCACTCTCTTGCTTCCTTATCATCCTGATTTAGCAAAACTACTAAGGGTTACAAATATTTACATCGTTTGATCTGTCTTTGAGATGCACATCCTGCTTTATTTTGTAAACCACCTGCTATGTTTTGCTAAACGATCTTTACCCTTCATTGTTCTCTTTACAGTTCCCAAGGCTTAGGCCCAACCAGGGCAATAGCACCTGGTGTTTTCTTTGCTGTTCCCAAGGCTTAAGCAGGACCAGGGTGATAACACCTGAATCCATTTCGTTGACTATTTCTATCCCGTCACCCACACGGCACCACGGCTCTGTGGTAGCTCTGCCTACAGGGGAGGGGGGTCATACCTTGGACCCCTGGCCCTGAGGGCAGAGCTGTGCTGGGTGGGAATGGAGCCAAGGGGGCTTGCTCAGAGGAAGGACTCTGCACACAAGGGCTCAGGCGCATAGTTCTGGATTCTCCCTGCCACAGCACTTCTGGGTTTAGTTTTTGCCCGTTCCCAGATCATATCCCTGCTACCTGGAGATTTTCCTGCTGGGAGGTGTTTCCCTGTCCCATGTCTTTCCATTGGAAGTGCTCACAGAGCTCATGTGAACCTCTCTGCACTCACCTTGGTCCTCCACAAACCTGCCTGTTCTAAAGGAACTGCCTGGGCACGTGTGCCTGTTTGCAAGTGGATAAGGTCAGAGCAAGCCTGATGGATGATGCTGGTGCTGTCCATAGGCAGAGTGGCTGAAGGCACATCAGGATGCTCGTATCAGACCTGCTGGTCACTCAAAGTTCCACCTCAGGAATCTCAGAGACTTGTTCAAGCATGAGAGCTCCTTTTAATTTCTACCCCCAAATTCATCACAAATAGGAAACTGAGAACACAGGCTCAGAAAAGCTCCTTGTATTTATAGCAACCCCTGCCTTGAGCTTCCCCTTTGAAATTCCCCTTGGAAATGTCCTGGGCTGATCTGGAGCTGTAACTAACCCTGACCCACACGGCACCCTCTTTACAGCAGCAGCGCCCTTTGGCTGCCCTGCTGGGGTCAATCCTTCCCCCCCAGCTTCTCCCCCAGTGCTGTGATGAGCTCCCAGGCAGGCTGAGTGCTGACCCTGGCAGGGGGCAGAGTCCCTGCCCCGGCACACAGCCCCGGGACTGCAGGGACCCTGTGCGCAAGGACAGCACTGGGCACCCCTGGCTGTGCACCCGCATTCACACCCTGCAGCCAGCCCCAGGACAAGGGACCTGCCTTGTCCTGTCCCTCTCATGGTGCAGAGGGAAGCCCTGCTCTGCAGCACATCCTCCAGTTCCCAACAGAAAAGCCTGGAGAGTAAACCCTTAAAGAGTCCCATTAGTCATGGGGTGCACCAGCTCTACAAGATCCCTCCAGGATACTCATCTTAATTTTGCTGCTGCCAGAGACTTCTTGTGACCACAGCTGTGAAGATTTCTTTGTGCACAAGCTCAGCTCTGTCCATCCACTCCAGAGTGCCTTTAACCTCTCTCTGCCGGATCCTGTCTCCTCAGTGCCTGCAGGCAGTGCCCCAGCCCTGCTCCTGGGCAGAGCTGTCTCTCTGCAGCACTGCCCACTTGCCACCATCTGTCTGCATCCCACGAGCCCAGCCCAGCTCAGCAGCAGAGGCTCAGCCCAAGGTGGCTCTGCCTCTGCCCCACTGGGCTCCCTCCAGGGCTCCCTGGGGCTCCAGGGGAACCCCATGGGAAACAGCCTGAAGCAAGCACTGATGTTCCCTCCCTCAGCTGGGAGACACATTGCCTTCCTGCACTGTCATTTCTCTGATGAGAGACAGAGGTTTGTCTGAACAAAAAGATTTTGTAGAATCATTGAACCACTTAGGTTGGAAAAGACCCTTAAGATCAACTCCAGCCGTTAACAAAACACTGTTAAGTCCACCACTGAGCCTTGTCAACAAGTGCCACATCTCCATGTCTTTTAAATACCTCCAGGGATTGTGACCCAACCACTTCTGTGGGCAGCCTGTTTCTTGTCCCACCATCAGACAGAACAGCCAGGCCAGGCCAGGCTGGCATCTCCTTTACCCCTGCTGAAAGAAGGGATTCAGCCTGGTTAGTTGAGGCATCTCATCCTGGGATTGTAGCCTTGGGGCTGGAAGGGGACTCAGCTCCCTCCCATGCTCACCACAAACCCACAGGAGGTGGGTGTCATGGGTTCAGCAGCAGCAGTCATTTTTCTCCTTCTTAGTAGCTGGTGCAGCACTGTGGTTTTGATTTTGGGCCTGGGAACAGCGCTGATAACACCAGTGTTTTGGTTACTGCTTAGTGATGTTTTGGTCTGACCAAGGACTTTTTGAGTCTCATGCTCTGCCAGGGAGGAGGGGAAGCCGGGAGGAAGCAGAGACAGGGCACCTGACCCAAACTGACCAAAGAGGTTATTCCATACCACAGCTCGTCATGCCCAGGATGTAAAAATGGAGAGCAGAGACCCAGAAGGGTGGGGGTGCACTGCTGGGTTGGGCTTGGTATCGGGTGGTGAGCAGTTGTATTCTCTTTCCTTGTATTTGCCTTGTCATTATTATTATTGGTGGTAGCAGTAGTTGGTCTTGTGTTATACTTTAGTTACTAAACTGTTCTTATCTCAACCTGTGGGAGTTGCATTCTTTTGATTCTCCTCCCCATCCACCTGGGAGTGGGGGGAAGAAAGAGAGGGGAGTGAGTGAGAGAATGGGCTGCGTGATTTATGGCTTAAACCACGACAGTGGGATTCAAAGATCACCGATGTACCACAATCCCTAGTGTCTGCAGCAGCAGAAAAGGGAATCTCTGAAGTCACAGCTGTTGCATTAAAGAGGAGAAAATAAACCCCTTGCTTTATTAGAGGGGCCGGAAACGGCTCCAATATGCAACTTCCAGTCCGGCCGCGTTTGCTATATCGAACCTCTACTGGTCCGAATTGACCGATAGCAGTGATTGGCTACCGAAACAGTGCAGTTTATTGAAGCAACAGATACAGGTTCTTATGGATTGCCGGTGATAAATACCGTCTGCAAAAGCACATGCAAATAATAGTTACATGGATACAAGCGCTCGATAAAGTTAACACAGCCTGGCTCTAATATATAAAGGTAACAGTGAAAAGTAACTCTATAGAGATTCTAAGTTTTCCCGGGGAAGCACTGGATACAGTGCAAGTCTTACCCACAGGCGTCCCTATGGGGGGGGAAGAGAGGTCCAGCCCGTCGACAAGTCCCGGGAGTCTGTTGATGTTATATTCCACGATGGTATCTTCCCCAATATTCCCCCCTCTCTTGGTTCATTTTATACTATTTTTCACCTTCAAAGTGGAGCTTGAGTGACTCTAGTCATACATACCTTTATTATTATTGGTGCAAATCTCTCTTGCTTCACTTTTAAAGGTATATGACACCAAAAATTCAGAGCACATGCTTAAAAAGGGGTGTTCTCATTTTGGAGGTGGGTCGCATTGGAGATGGGAGTGTATTTTAGCATGTAAATGCATTATAATGACATAATGGAGCAAAGTTCACACAGAGGACGGCATTCTGTCAAAAGATGACAGGCTGCTGACTCAGGGTAGCAAGTATGCAGCTTATCAGTTTCTTTTACCACCTAGTTCCCATCTTTAGGACAGAGTGTGGCCGCAAGATCTCCACCCCGCTCCATCTTTCATCTGTGTTGCTACGGGAACCGCTGTGGAGTGCGCATTCCTGGTATACCAGGTGTGGTTGCATCTCGCCCTGAGAGGCCCTGAAAGTCTGTTTTTCTCTTATGTGTGGACAATGCTGCACCATAAGTTTAATTCCTAATTATTCCACAACAGCCGATTTGGAAAAGCAAAAACTCATTTCCAGAACTCACTCCTCATGGAACTCACCAGTTTGGCGAGTTGCCAACCTGGTTGAAGAAGGTGATTAACAATTGATTGCTGGTGTTTAAATGCTAACACAGGTCCTTGAGAGCTGCTGCACCAAACATTGCAAACTTGCAGAGACTTTGCAAGCAGCTGCACACCCCTGGATGGCAGCATTAGGTGTAAGATGTTCTTTCTATGATTCCTTTGCAAGAGGAGGATAAAGAAAAATGTGCTTTTACTTAGTAAGGTCTACAGCAAACCTTTACCACACTTCAGCCCCAGTTGTTCTTGCTGCACTTGCTGAACTACAAACAGTCTCACTTCCTCAGAATRTGAAAATGTACCATTATATAGATGATGTCCTAATCAGAGGAGATTCCCTCACAGAGGTAGGGGAAGCAGTAACAGCAGTGTAGGAAGAACTCCATGATGTCAAAGTTCTACCTGAGCAATGTCAGAAACCAAGTATAAACCAGCAGATCAATGCTCCCACCCAACTTGGTGTTGTCCTCAAATTTACACATCCCAGTATGGAGCAGTACGGACCAGTTTGCATCAGTACAGGCCAATATAGGCCACTATGGCCCCAGATACTGCTGGGGTTTCAATATCCCAGTGCTCCCAGTTCCTGACGCAGGTACTCCTGCTCATCCCCCACCCAACCTCCAGGCTGGTGCTCTTTTGGAGGGAACACCCCAAATTAGGCAACCCCACTCTGGGGCTGCCCCCCCCTCGGTTCCCTAATACTGGCGGCAGGGGGAGTTGGGGTGCCCCATGTAGTATGGTCTCAGGGCAACAAGGAGCAATTTGGGGCTGGTGGCTTTTGGGGGGAAAGCAGCTTTTTAGGGGCACCTGCAGTTGGGGGTGAGGGTAGATGATGGGGCCCCCCCAGGATTTTGGGTCTCCAGGTTCATCTGGGGGGGCCTGTGGTGATGGTGGGGTGAGGTTCACTTTGGGGATGTTACAGGCCCCCTTTTCAGGGTCCTGCCTGCTCTCAAGGAGATTTGGGGTTACCCCAGAATTTTAGGGGCCACCATGACTGCCTTGGGTGCCTCCAGGGCCCTTGGGGGGGGCAGTGTGGTTTTGGGGTGCCCCTTTTGGAGGGTCCACCCCCTCTGACCCCCTGAATTTACTACTGAACCCAAAGCAATGTTGGGGTCCCCCCAGTGGATTTGAGGTCCCAGAGCATCCCAGAGCACTCCACTGCAGGTGCTGGGGGACCCCACTTTTCGGGACACCCCTTTTTCAGGAGGCTCCTGGCTACTGCACTGAGCTGGGGCAGTTTTGGAGCTGCAGGATTTGGGTCTGGGGGGATTTGGGGCTCCCTGCTGGGATTTCGGGGTGCAGGGGGGCTGGATTCGGGGGTGCAGGGTTCTGGGGTCCCACCTGGCTGCCAGGTACTTGTGCAGAGCCAAGAGCCTCTTGAGGTGCTTCTTGCACAGCTCCTTCAGGTCCTGGCACTGCTGCTGCAGCAGCTTCACATCAGCCTCGTGCTGCCGCAGCTCCTGCAGAGACTGCAGGGACACCTCTGTGGGGAGGAGTGCAGGGGCCAAAGCTCCCCGGAGACAGGAATCTGGGGGACCCCCATGTCTCTCAGTGGAGGCACCTTTGTCCCTCGGCACCCTGAGTCTCACCGGGTGCCCTGTGTTTCCCCAAGGCAGTAAGTGGGGGTAATTTGAGGGTTCAGAGGAAGATTTGGGGATTCAGGGGAGTTCTGGGGTTTGGGGAGGTCCCCAAGGCTCTCCAGGGGGTGCAGGGATTTGGGGGACCCCCCCATCTCCTGAAAATGGAGGGTATATCCATCCCAGGGCACCTGGGGCATCACTGGATGCCCCATGTGGTCCCTTTGCCATAAATGGGGGGATTTTGGGACTTCAGAGGGATTTGGAGGTTCATGGGAGATTTCAGGGTTCATGGGGGGGTCTCCAAAATTCTACATAGCGGGCACAGTAATTTGGGAGACCCTTGCACCACAAAATGGTGGTATAAAAAAGCCGGGTCAGTTTCATGATCACTGAGTCTATTGTATTAAAAATCAGTGCAATAACATACAATGTAACAAGAACCTTAACCAAAAACCCATGTCTGAAAAATGTTAAGATAAGAAATACTGGCTGTAAGTAAAGTATCATACGCTGAACCTGTGAGAACCAGAACAACAACTTTGAGAGCCAATAAGTCAGCATTGTGACGAGTGGCTATCAATTCTGTCGTTATCTCAACCCTTCGTGCCCTACGTTGGGCGCCAAAAAGAACTGTCGTGGTTTAAGCCGTAAATCACGCAGCCCGTTCACTCACTTCCCCCTCCTTCTTCCCCCCCACTCCGAGGGGGGGGAAATGGGGAGAAGAAGCGAAAGAATGTAACTCCCACGGGTTGAGATAAAAACAGTCCAGTAGCTAAGGTATAACACAAACCACTGCTGCTACCACCAATAATAATAATGACCAGGGAAATACAAGGGAAGAGGATATAATTGCTCACCACTCGACGACCGAGCCGTGAACTGAGCTCTTCCAGGTTCCTGCCCCCAGTTTTTCCATCCTGGGCATGACGTACTGTGGTATGGAATAGCTCTTTGGTCAGTTTGGGTCAAGTGTCCTGTCACTGCTTCCTCCTGGCTTCTCCTCCTCCCTGGCAGAGCATGGGACTCAGAAAGTCCTTGGTCAGACCAAAACATCATCAAGCAGTAACTGAAAACACTGGTGTTATCAGCTCTGCTCCCAGACCGAAAGTCAAAAACACAGCACTGCACTAGACACCAAGAAGGAGAAAAATGACTGCCGCTGCTGAACCCCTGACAGGGGACGTTTACTTCTTCCAACAGTCTTCATCACTTCGCTGTTCCTTGAACTTTCGTCCTGGCAGCCCTTGAAGCATGCGCAGTAGATAAATGCTTACGCCAGCTTAATTAGTTTAGTAGTGCTTCTGACATAATTGGATGATTTCTCCCCTTCCTTCTACTTATCAGTTAACTCAGCTACAACTCATCCTGAAAGTCTTGCTAGCATCAGATAATCTTTATCTACATGCTCTGTTTTGCTTCCCATAAATTTTGTACAAGGTTACAAGGTCCTAGAACTACATCAACTGTGGTCATTTATCTTATACAAGGATGATCACTAAGCAGAAATAATTTGCTTACTTAAAATAGATTATATTTCAGCCTATATTTCTCTATTTCAGCAAGAGGCTGTGAACGGAGACAGCCAGGACAGCTGACCCAAATTGACCAGAGGGATATTCCATGTCACATAACATCATGCTCATCATGATGAGGGGGAAGTATTTACTGGGGGCATAGTCTTTACAAGGTTGCCATTACTCAGACACCAGCTGGGTGTTGGTTTGCTTGTAGGAGGTGATGAACAATTGCCTTTGCATCATTTGTTTGCTTGTTTTCTTTTTCTGTTTCCCTTCACTTATTAAACTGTTTTCCTCTTGAGCCATGTTGGGTTTTTTTCTCTCTTTTGCTCTTCCAATTGTCTCCCCCACCCCACTGGTGGGGTAACTGAGCGAGTGGCTGTTGAGTGCTTATTTGCTAGTCAAGGTCAACCTATCACATGACATTATCAGATTTCACTTAAAACTTTAAAGAATGCTCTGTAAAGACCTGATCATGAAGCAGTAATTGCAGAGAGGTGCACCCCTTTTGAAGAACAAGCAGTGATAACAATGTTGAATGCTTCTCAGTGTTGTGCCTTACATAATGACTGCTTGTTATATTTTGCAGAAGACCTGCAAAGTAGGTTATGGTCTTGTCAAAGAGATGGAAAAGAAGGCAGAAAGACTTTCTGAACATTATGAGCAGCCATATCTGAAATACTGTCCATAAAAAAACCTTGTGTATGTTCATAGTGCAGCTAATGAAGGAATAAGGAGCTATTGCTACTGTTCCTGACTACTTTTCACCCAGACTGCATTTAGAAGAGTATATTTGTTTGATGTGGGTGATGGGATAGAAATAGTTAACGAAATGGATCAGGCGTTATTGCCCTGGTCCGACTTAAGCCCTGGTAACAGTGAAGAAAACACCAGGTGCTGTTGCCCTGGTCGGGCCTAAGCCTTGGGAACTGTAAAGAGAACAATGAAGGTTAAAGATCGGTTAGCAAAGCAAAGCAGACAGTTTGCAAGATAAAGCAGGATGTGCATCTCAAAGACAGACCAAACAATATGAATATTTGTAACCCTTAGTGCGGGCGTGCACCTTGCTAGCAGTGGATTCCCAATGAGCCAGGCCCATGGTCTGGGGCTCTGAGAGGGCATTGGGGTTCGTCTTGGGCCCCAGCAAGAAGGAAGTGAAGCGGCTGAAGCAGCAAGTAAACAGGACGTTGTAGTTTGAGACCCAGACCTGGGCTGTACCGGACGCAAATGTGAAGGACCAATCAGAATCTGTAAAAGGGCGCGTGAATGGCACAGGTGCAGCCAATTACAGTTTGCGTGATTATGTAAAGGGGAGGAGTTTTGTTATATATGGCTTACTTTACAAGCAATAAACAGCTTCTGCTTGATTCACATTGAATTGCGTGAAGGAGTCCGTAGTTTCTTCCCGCAACAAATGGTGACCCTGATGTGATACTCGTAAAGAGCTGTCGGCTACGGCAATTGGGTAAGAAACCAGGGAAGGCCCGGCTGAAGGATGGCTCAGCTGGACTGAGAGCAGAGCGGACCACGAGTCCGGGAGCTACAGAGGACCATGAGTCTGGGAGCTGCAGAGGACGACAAGTCCGGGAGTTGCAGAGTATACATTTGTCGCGATGGACACCCAAGAGAGGTGGGACACCCGAGAGAGGTGAGCAGCCAGGGGCAGGAGATGGGGCAGTCGTTAACAAAAAGCGAAAGTGCTATAGTTAAACTTCTCCTACATATCCTTTCTAAGAAAGGGATAAGGTATGATGAATGGACTTAAAAATCCTTACTGAGCTGGTGCTGGGACAAGGGGTTTCCAGCCGACCCTCAGAATGCTTTTAAGGTCGAGACATGGCACCAGATAGGGGAACAGTCATGGGAGGCGGTCAGCCATGGTAACAAAGAAGYCAGGGCGCTGGCTACCACCTGGAGGGCTGCGTATAAAGCCCTACAGGAGTGAAAAGCCGACCATGCTGCAGCGGCAGGGATACTCGCCGCTACGAAGCCAGCTTCAGCCCCTGCCCTTGCTCCAGCGCAGGTGTATGTCTTTGATTCACCACTAACGCCCCCCCCAGCTGCACGCCAGTGTATTCGAGCGCTCCCCTGT
Source organism: Aratinga solstitialis (assembly GCA_902168055.1). Classification (NCBI taxonomy): domain Eukaryota; kingdom Metazoa; phylum Chordata; class Aves; order Psittaciformes; family Psittacidae; genus Aratinga; species Aratinga solstitialis. The sequence goes on from CABHOG010000189.1 coordinate 88,333, forward strand.
TGGGCGCAGAAGGAGGCTCAGCTGCAGACGTGCATAGCGATGACATGTGGTGGCAAGGCACTCTGCCCCTGCCTGCTCAAAACACCTGCGAACAACAGGCTGTGCTACCCACGTCATCGCCTCCTCCAGAGGGACAAAGTCGACTGTGTCCGCCAGTGCCGCCCTCCGCACCCCCCTCATCGACCGAAGATTTATTGGCTAAAAAAAACAACTTGGGTTCAGGAGCTGCTACATAAGCTGCAAGACCTTGAATCAGACCTGACTGAGAGCACTCCTAGCATAGGGAAAAAAGCAGCTAGGACAGCCTTACCACCTAATGATGTTGAGGATGAGAGGGGTGGGGAATATGATCCACATAAGCACTGGAAGGGTATATATAGACAAGCAGTCATGGAAGGGGAATTAATTCCATCAGCTTACCCAGTAATGTTGGGGGGTCCAGGTCAGCCTAATCAATGGCAGCCCCTGCCTTGGGAATTGGCCAAGGAGGCTCGGAAAGCAGTACAGCAAAACGGCTTACATGTTCCATTCACACAGGCGATTATTAACGATATCTTTACTGGGAATTTAATGACACCGTATGATAGTTGCCAACTAATAGCTTTGTTGTTGGATCCCATGCAAGAAGTACTATGGTGCTCGCACTGGATAGATGCCTGCAAAGTGGCTGCCCTAGATAATACGGATAGAGCGGATGGGGATCCATTAAAAAATGTCAATGTTAATATGCTAATGGATCAGGGTGAATTTGCCGATGCCCATCTTCAAGCTCAGTTGAATTTTGAGGCTTTAAGGCAAAGTGCACAGTTAGCTAGAGAGGCTTTAAATTGGATACCGGAGAAGGGGCGTCCAGCCCCTGAATATTGTGCAGTGAAACAGGGACAGGATGAGAATTATATGGCATTTCTGGAAAGGCTCCTGGAGGCATTAAATAGAGCAGACTTGACTGATAACATACGTGAACCATTAATGATGTCTCTAGCCATCGAGAATGCTAATTCGGCCTGTAAAAGGGTGTTGCAAACATTACCTAAAACAGCCTTTCTTGCAGATATGATTGACGCCTGTGAGTGTATTGGAACTCCCCAAGAACAAGTTGGGTATATGGCCTCCGCCTTCGCTGCGGCCATAAGACCATTATTACAACAGAGTAAAGGGAATAGAGTGTTCAAAAGGCCTGCTGATGCCATATATCTGGCAAGTAGCACCGGAGTGGTGGGAACAAACTAAAAGCAGGTGTGCTACATGGTTTTCCCGGAAGCATACAAAAAAATAAAAAAAAAAACAAAAAAAAACCAAACCAAAAATAGGCACACATAGGGGTATCCTGCTTATATTTGCGCTTGCTACCATGTTTATATTGTAGACTGTTAATACTGTTTTTGTAGCTAATAGTTATGTTAACTTGATAGAAAAGGTGGTTGATGTTGCAGGGATAAAAGGCTGTTGGGTGTGTGAGAATGTGGGACAGCTCAAGGCACCAGTTTTGGGGATCCCAGTAAGTAATTGGATGGAACTTGACCCATAACAAGTCATGTTGTAGTTATGTAGATCAATCGGGAAAGGTGTTACAGAATGTGCAAGAAATATGGAGTCATGCGAAGGTGGTACATGGGTGTATGAGGACGGGGATCTTTCACAAATTGGGGTTTAACCAGATGGTTAGGGTCAATTGTAAAAGGATGTGTGAGGTAATAACTGTCATTTTGGTTGTGTTAATTTTATTGCCATGTATTTTGCAATGTATACAGCGAATAATACATGGGGCTGTTAAACGCATTCAGCTGGCTCAAGAATAAGAAGGGGGAATTGTGGGTGTGAATCTTGCTAGCAGTGGATTCCCAATGAGCCAGGCCCATGATCTGGGGCTCTGCGAGGGCATTGGGGTTCGTCTTGGGCCCCAGCAAGAAGGAAGTGAAGCGGCTGAAGCAGCAAGTAAACAGGACGTTGTAGTTTGAGACCTGGACCTGGGCTGTACTGGACGCAAATGTGAAGGACCAATCAGAATCTGTAAAAGGGCGCGTGAATGGCGCAGGTGCAGCCAATTACAGTTTGCGTGATTACAAGCAATAACTTACAACTTTACAAGCAATAAACAGCTTCTGCTTGATTCACATTGAATTGCGTGAAGGAGTCCGTAGTTTCTTCCTGTAACACCTTAGTAGTTTTGCTAAATCAGGATGATAAGGGAGTGAGAGAGTGGAAGGTTACTGCTTAGAACTTAGTAGACTATAGAAAGGATGTGAGACGCGAAATAAAGATCTTCAGATTTCACCAGAACTGGAGTCCATCTTTGATATGCCACAAATGGCGCCCAAACAGGAGGAACTCAGGCTAATTCGTCGGAGTCAGCGACCAGCGGCGTAGCTCAGCTGAACGCAGAGGAGTCCGGTGGGGGAGCACCGAAGTCGTCTGGACACAAACCTATCACCTGGGAGAGGTGAGGAGGCCAGTGGGAGAGCACCAAAGAGGTCCGGACATAACAATCACCTGGAAAAGGCGAGCAGCCAGGAACAGGACTATGGGGAGAATATTACTAAGGAAGAAGCCTCTGTTTTATGGATGTTTTCAGTCCTTCTTAAGATGAAGGGAGCAACCTTTAAAGAGACAGACTTAACCTTAATGTCAAAATGGTTGAAAACGTGTTATCCAGAGATTGATGAGTCCACCGTATTTGAGGTCTCTTTGTGGGATGGTGCAAGAGTTAAATTGTGGGACACAGCCACAAAAGGCAATGACACTGTGAAAAATTTGTTAGTCATTTGGAGAGCTATTTTAGAAACACTAAAGTAAAAAAATGAGATAGTGGAGCACAGGAAACACTTTAACCTGTCTTCTTCTCAAGAACTGATAACCTGGGGGAGGGGGTATGTTTGTGTCCTCCCACCCACAGGTCCATGGCGGCTGCCTGCAAAGTTTGTCAAGCCTTGCCATGAGCTGGACAGACAAGTGGAAGAACCCGATGCCTCAGCTACAGGAGCTAACTGTGAATATCCTGAGCAGAAGGAGATAGAGGAAGAGAAAAATGAATGATTGCAAAACATCACTTGGGGGCAACTGAAAAGTAACAGCTTGAATATATGTGCCTGTAAAGTAACTATTATTAAAGGCTGTGATTTTGTGTATAAAACCACCTGTACTTACTAGCCAGTTGCTAATAAGTAACTACATCTTGTACTGTATGGATTTGTCACTTGTAAAAGAGATGTTAGAGCATGCAAATTTGCAGCAGCTGCTGGAAAATGCTAAGGCAAAAGCTAGAAAGATTCTAATACAATGGTAATGTTATAAAGCAGGTAATGGAACAAATTAAGAAGGTGGGGAAACTCCACTGATAAGAAATTTCTTTGGCTGGTCCCTCACTGCCGCTAGCATCTTCAATGTGCTGCTGCACCCTGTAATAATTACTCTGCTAATGTAAATCTGTATGCGCTTTGCCATAGTAGCGACTTGTTACTGGATGAAGCAGGTGAAACTCTGCATTGACAACAAGGTGCCAGGACTGAGGTTGGCCAAATGCCTCCTACCACAGTCAAGGGCAAGACTGGGTTGGCCTCTGTGTTTGCCACCAAGAAGAACCTTTAGCTCCGCTGTTGGCTGCAACCCAGCAGGCGTTGAGCGGTGGAGACACATGCCATGCCAGACCTTGATGTGAGGGATGGCCTCCCCTGTAATCAGAGAGCTATCCAGGAGAGAAGGGCAGGCCAAGGAACCTGTGGTTGGCATATGTTGGAGATATGATCTAGTCCAAATCCCCTGCCCAAGTAGGGTCATCTAAAGCAGGTATTATATATAAAACAAAAAAAGGGGAATGCAAGGATTTTCTTCACATAAACAGTTTGCAAAAGAGCAATTTGTACTAATTTTTTTAAATTTGTCTAGTTTTTATTCTCTTTCCGCAATATAGCGTTTGTGACATCTGACGGACGACTCCCTGCCCAATCCACCGGTTCTATATGAAGATCTACATGACAATGAGTGGAAAGGACCAGAGCCAATGCTGACATGAGGTCGAGGATACAGCTGTGTACAGCTAGCAACAGGACCATACTGGCTGCCAGCGAAACGTATAAAGTCCCAGGACTCAAGAACATAAAGAAACGACAATGACAGAAATCTTTGTGATATCTGTTCTATTTTGTGTGACCATGGGTAATGGACAAGTACACTGGGCACATTTGTTAAATCCCCCATTATTCCGACCTGTTACATGGTGTGTAGGATTCACTGGTATGCCACAGGTTATAAAGGTTCAAGTGACTTCAAATCAGACTAATTGTACTGAAATAATGCTGCCTGGAGTATTGGGTGGTTATGTTAATTACACAGGTCAAGCAGTGATAGAGCGGGCACAGCAAATTGTAAAAAACATGCTAGTAAAACAAAAAGGGGGAATGATGGGGGGACCTCAAATGCACGAATCAACAAAGCATTGTTTGTCTTTAATTCTTTAACAATATCCAGTTAGATTTACACACAGGCATGAATGTCCCCCCAATGATTAGGCATTTTTCTGCACTAACCCATGTAGGCCCAGATCTGATACCAGGGAAAGAACCTGTTATGGTAATAGTAGTCTTTGGAAAATTATAACTGGGAAGGTCCTTTTAGATTAATAACTTGGAGTAGAGGCTATGCTTGTGTCTCTACAAAACGAGGACCCCGATGGATCCCCGCGCAATGTACCCATTTGTTTATACAAGCGATGGCTGCCAATGACAATTGATGCTGATTCAGGGCATGGGAACTGTACAAAGTTAAGCGGACTCTTTTTGGAGAACCAGTCAACAGAGAGTGTATCCATGTGGGAGTGTCTCTCAACTGGACTTTCCAGCCACTAGTAATAGACTGGGAACATTTAAGCACGGAAAGGGTAGCACTGGACAACAGGGTTGCTTTTAGATATTGATTCTGTGAGGCAAGCCTCACTACAGAACAGAACAACTGTTGATTTTTATTGTTAGCTCAAGGCCATGGGTGTGAAGATTTTGATGCTATGTGCTGCACGAACTTATCAGATCATCCATAAAAGCATTCCTGACTTAATAATGAGGACAGCACACCTTCAGGAAGATGAGGGACTGAATTGGTTAAACAAAGTGTTTTCTGGCATGAGTGTTACAGGATGGCTTCACTTTATGTTGAAGATTGGAATAATCATTTTGTTAATCTTTTTATGTATCCTAATCTGCGTGCCTTGTTTGCTACAATAGTTAATGAAGAATATAGAAACTTTGGCAAAAGTAGATCATAAATCTATAAAAGCTGTCTTTCAGCAAAACAAAAAGGGGGAGATGTGGGTGACGGGATAGAAATAGTTAACGAAATGGATTCAGGTGTTATCGCCCTGGTTAGGATTAAGCCCTGGGAACAGTGAAGAAAACACCAGGTGCTACTGCCCTGGTCCGGCCTAAGCCTTGGGAACTGTAAAGAGAACAATGAAGGGTAAAGATCGGTTCATAGAATCATAGACTCATAGAATAGTTAGGGTTGGAAAGGACCTCAAGATCATCTAGTTCCAACCCCCCTGCCATGGGCAGGGACACCTCCCACTAAACCATGTCACCCAAGGCTCTGTCCAGCCTGGCCTTGAACACCACCAGGGACGGAGCATTCACAACTTCCCTGGGCAACCCATTCCAGGGCCTCACCACCCTTACAGGAAAGAATTTCTTCCTCATATCCAATCTAAACTTCCCCTGTTTAAGTTTGAACCTGTCACCCCATGTCCTATCACTACAGTCCCTAATGAGGAGTCCCTCCCAACATCCTTATAAGCCCCCTTCAGACACTGGAAGGCTGCTCTGAGGTCTCCACGCAGCCTTCTCTTCTCCAGGCTGAACAGCCCCAACTTTCTCAGCCTATCTTCATACAGGAGGTGCTCCAGACCCCTGATCATCCTCGTGGCCCTCCTCTGGACTTGTTCCAACAGTTCCATGTCCTTTTTATGTTGAGGACACCAGAACTGCACACAGTACTCCAAGTGAGGTCTCACAAGAGCAGAGTAGAGGGGCAGGATCACCTCCCTCGACATGCTGGTCATGCTCCTTTTGATGCAGCCCAGTATACAGATGGGTTCCTGGGCTGAGAGCACACACTGCCGGCTCATGTTCATTTTCTCATCAACCAACACCCCCAAGTCCTTCTCTGCAGGGCTGCTCTGAATCTCTTGTCTGCCCAACCTGTACCTGTGCCTGGGATTGCTCCCACCCAGGAGCAGGGCCTTGCACTTGTCATGGTTAAACTTCATAAGGTTGACATCAGCCCACCTTACAAGCGTGTCAAGGTCCCTCTGGATGGTATTCCTTCCATCCAGCGAGGGAACCACACAGCTTGGTGCCATCAGCAAACTTGCTGAGGGCACACTCAATCCCACTGTCCATGTCACGGACAAAGACGTTGAACAAGACCGGTCCCAACACCAATCCCTGAGGGACACCACTCGTTACTGGTCTCCAGCTGGACATTGAGCCATTGACCACAACTCCTTGCGTGTGGCCATCCAGCCAGTTCTTTATCCACCGAGTGGTCCATCTATCAAATTGATGTCTCTCCAATTTAGAGACAAGGATGATTCTATGTCGTGGGTGACAGTGTCGAACGCTTTGCACAAGTCCAGGTAGATGACATCAACTGCTCTACCCCTGTCCATCAGTTCCGTAGCCCCATCATAGAAGGCCACCAGATTGGTCAGACAGGATTTCCTCTTAGTGAAGCCATGCTGGCTGTCACCAAGCACCTTGTTATTTTTCATGTGCCTTAGCATGCCTTCCAGGAGAATCTGCTCCAAGATTTTGCCAGGCACAGAGGTGAGACTGACTGGTCTCTAGTTCCCTGGGTCTTCCATTTTCCCCTTCTTGAAAATGGGGGTTATATTTCCCTTTTTCCATTTGTCAGGAACTTCACCTGACTGCCATGATTTTTCAAATATGATGGACAGTGGCTTAGCAACTTCATTCGCCAGCTCCTTCAGGACCCGCGGATGGATTTCATCAGGTCCCATGGACTTGCGTGCGTTCAGGTTCCTAAGATGGTCTCGAACCAGATCCTCTCCTACAGTCGGCCTAGGGTCTCCATTCTCACAGTCCCTGCATCTGCCTTCCAAGACTTGGGTGGTGTGGTCAGAGCATTTTCTGGTGAAAACTGAGGCAAAGAAGTCATATAAGAATTTCAGCCTTCTCCAAATCCAGGGTAGCCAGTTCTCCTGATAAGTAGCCAGTTCTCCTGATAAAAGCAAAGCAGACATTTTGCAAGATAAAGCAGGATGTGCATCTCAAAGACAGACCAAACAATGTGAATATTTGTAACCCTTAGTAGTTTTGTTAAATCAGGATGATAAGGGAGTGAGAGAGTGGAAGGTTACTGCTTAGAACTTAGTAGACTATAAAAGGGATGCAAGACTTGAAATAAAGGTCTTCAGATTTCACCGGAACTGGAGTCCGTCTTTGATACGCCACAGTTTTACATGTGGGCTCAGTATCTAAGCAGCCCTAAAATATCTACTGGACCATCTGTTACTAAGTTGTCTTGCATGCTTGTTTTGTCATGCATCCATCGCAGTATCCTTCTGGACAAGTTGTCCAACTGTGGGATAAGCAGGTTTACGGTGCACTGGATGAAGAACTGGTTGAACGGCAGACCTCAAAGGGTTGTAGCTGTTGCGGAATGGTTGATAGAAAGTGGACACAATAAGATCATAGGCCAGTGGATGGCAGAAGCCCAATAGTAGTGAACTAAAGGCTTTGAGGCCTTGGCTGAAGGTTGCTAGAGAACGCGTACGTGAGAGAGTTTGAGGGAGTTGGCGGAAGAGCCTGAGAAGTCAGGATATGTAGGGAGGAACTGATAACTGTAACCTTGAAGCATAGCTGCAAGCTGGAAACCCCCTGGAACATAACCAAAAGGAGAACTGCAAGGGGAGTGGGATGTGAATGTGACTTTTGAGCTGTAACCAATTACATATTGACTAGTAAGCATAAGTAGCCAATCATATATTAGCAAGCGTGCCTGCATAGAGTATATAACTGGAACCCTCAGATGAAATAAACTGAGTCTGTTGAACGATCACATTGATTGTCTTCATTCTCCCACCACGGAATAGCAGGCAGAGGGGGCCTGCGATCCTCTCTACCGCACAGGCAGAGGGAGCCTGTGGCCCCCAGTTGCGGCAGTAGCGAATGTGGCTACATTGGCCTGGCAGCCAGTCACCAGCAATGTTCCGCTGGGCTCAAGTCTAGGGACATTTCTGTTCAATATTTTTACCATGCAGGAATTGAATGCACCATTAGTAAGTTTGCTGATGATACCAAACTGGGAGGTGCTGTGTATTCTCCTGAGGGACAAGAAGCCTTGCAGAGGGATCTAGGGAGACTGGAGCATTGGGCAATGATTAAGGGGATGAAATTTAACAAGAACAAATGCCAGATTCTGCACCTGGGATGGAGTAATGCTGGGCACAAGTATAAACTGGGAGAGAAGTGACTGGAGAGCAGCTCTGGAGAAAGGGAACTGGGGGTGCTGGTTAAGAGTAGGCTCAATATGAGGCAGCCAAGAGGGCAAGCCACATTCTGGGGTGCATCAAACCTAATATAGCCAGATAGTCAAAAGAGGTGATGCTGCTGCTGTATTGAGCATTGGTGCAGCCTCACCTTGAGTATTGTGTGTAGTTCTGGCTCCCATTATTTAAGGAGGATGTTAAGGTCCTTGAATGCTTCTAGAGAATGACAAAAAATCTGGTGATAGGGCTGAAAGGAATGTCCTATGAGGAGCAACTAAGGACTCTGGGCTTGTCTAGTTTGGAGAAAATGAAACCTGAGGGATGACCTCATTGTTCTCTACAGCTTCCTGAGGAGGGGAAGTGGAGATGGAAGTGCTTATCTCTTCTCCCTAGTATCCAGTGACAGGACACATAGGAATGGTTCAAAGCTGCACCAGGGGAGGTTTAGACTGGCCATTAGGAAGCATTTTTTATCAAGAGGGTAGTCAAACACTGGAACAGGCTTCCTAAAGAGGTGGTTGATGCCCCATGCCTGTCAGTATTGAGGAGGCACTTGGACAGTGCCCTTAACATGCTTTAGCTTTTGGTCAGCCCTGAATTGGTCAGGCAGTTGGACTAGATGGTGGTTGTACATCCCTTCCATCTGAACTCTTCCATTCCATTCCATTGCATTCTGTTATATTCCATTCCATTTTATGTTTGCTGTATTGCCTTTTCTATTTTATGTGTAATGCCATCTTTTCCACACGCACTGGTAGGATCACCTTTTAAATGTGTGACTTTTTCATAGTATGAGTAGAATATGAGAGACTGTTCCTTCTTCCTTTGTATAATAACTCCTTTTTGCTTTGACTTTATGAGAGCAAGCAAAGAGTGACTAGATCATAATTTATTGTGGGATGTGCGTGTTCCAGCGACCTACCTAAATGAACCGGATGAACAGTTTTCCAAAGATGACAAATTTGTGAGCTTTGCAGAAGTCCTCACAGGAGTAGGAGGTGGGATGTCCACTGAAGCAAATTTGTGATTCCACGCTTATGAATGTTTCGTCATGCTGTGAAATAGAGTACCTGAGGCTGTTTGTCAGCACTTGTATTCCTGACTCCTGGCTGCTGACCTTTCTGGCAATCCTCCCATTGGTTTTCCTTGGTATGTTATTTTTCACCACTATTAATTTATCATTATCTCTGGGTTCTCTTTGCTGCTCCAAAGGCATCCTGACCAGTTACTTCATCAGTATGTATCTCATGAATTTATCCTGTAGTCACAAACAGCAAATGTTTTGGAGATAATAAATGTAAGTGGTCATTCTCTGACTGCAGAAAGTCATTCTTCAAAGGAGCCCTTTAGAACATCCAGCTGGATTATTCACTTCTGTGTTCACCAAGTAGTTTCTCAGTAGGGAGTTAGCAAGTAATTGAACCAGTCTTCAAAGAGAAATTATATGTTTTTTAGTTACCTTCTTGCAGGAAGTGATGATAAGCCTGTTTTATGAGAGTAATCATTTAATAAAAGGAAATTTGTTTTTTCTCTTTGCTAGTCTTCTGATCCTGCAAGCCACTAGGAAGCTCAATTAAAGCAATCCTGCCAGATAAATGTGACCCAATTTAGCCTCATATGCTGCTGGGATACCCAATTCTACACTGTAATAGTATGGATAGCTCTATTTCCTTTTAAGAGTTGATTTATTTTATTTTTTAATAGTCTTAAAATTAAAGGAAAGACTGATACAAGACTGGAAAATGAATCTCAAGAAGTCGATATTTTTACTGTGCATTAGTTAAGGTGCCAAAGCCTGATTGGTTTTTGTTTGTTTGTTTGTTTTCCCCCCTGATTATGTATCAGTGTTGTTTGTTAAAATACAAAATGTTTCTCATTATTTTATTCAGAAAGGAAGATTATAAAGCACAGGGATCATGCCTCAGATAATTAGACAGATTGAAAGGCAACTGTGTCGAAAAATACAGATGCATCACATTATTTATGGATCACTTCATATTGATTTGGATATGGCTGGAGACCTGGTGTTTAGACTAGATCAGATCAGCATGCAATTTCCTTTCTAATTTAGTTTACTGTGCCCTACACAGATAAATGGTTAAGTCTAGTCTGTCTTTGATGTTAATCTGTTGTTATCATTGATATGCTCCATTCTTTCTCTTTAATTGGCTCATGTTGGAGGCAGTGGGTGTTCTGCTGCTTAGTTTCTTAGTTTACTTGAAATTAATGCAATATTTGAATCATAGAATCATTTAGGTTAGAAAAGACCCTTAAGATCATCAAGTCCAACTGTTAACCTAACATTACCAAGTCCTGCTCTGCTGCAGGAACAGGCAGGTTAATAGCAGTGAGAATGAGAGTCCACCTGGTTTGCAGTTCAGAATGGGGCTAGTATAGTCCCATTCAAAAAAAGAGAGAGTACAAATCTCTCTTTAATGAAAGGGGGAGAGTAAAAATTCTAAAAGAAAAATAAGATTAATTTAAAGAACAAAAACAAAGGGGCAATGTCAGCTTTCAAACTGCAGACTGGTTGTTGGGAAGGATGATCGCAAATGGCTCAGAGACCTAATAAGTCACTTATCCAAAGTTCTTGACTTCTGAGGATTTTTCCAGAATTTGTTTCCTAAGAAAATACTTGAACATAGCCAGCACTATTAAGGAGATAAGACTGTAAAACTCTCTGTGCCATCAATAAGGAATATTATATAACCATTTAGGTTGGAAAAGACCTTTAAGATCATTGTGTCCAACTGTAAACTTAACACTGCCTAGTCTACCCTTGGCATGCCCCTAAGCACCACATCTACATACTTTTTAAATACCTCCAGGGATGGTGATTCAACCACTTCCCTGGGCAGCCTATTCCAATGCTTGATAACCCTTTAAGTGAATAAAGTAGACGTGATGAAATGTCAGTTATGACAACAAAAAAGTGTTCTATGAAGGAATTTCAATAAAGAAGCCATGCTTTCAGAAATGGAATGTTGGCAGTACAATAATAATTTCTTGAATTGCTTTGGTTTCTGCAATGTATCACTTTATGTTTAGAAAGCAACTTCTTAATCTACACCTGCAATGCCACTTTCTTCTGAGAGCTGACAGATGCTTTTGTAGAGCTGGGATGGAGGCTTCAGCAATTAAAATCACCTTAGGTTTTGGTAGTAAGAGGGCGGATCATTTGAAGTGGTGTACAGCAGTTCACTCAGACCAGGGTTTAGGGTATGTATGTATCTGATATCTTGTAAAAATCTGTTGTAGATTAAGCAGAACATGCTTTTCTCTATGCTAAACAGGAGACATTTCTTTGCCCTTGATCCCTTAGGTATATATATAGGCTACTACTTGCAGTGACTTTAGGATATCTTTGTATGCTGTTTTGTGCTTGACTTCATAGAATCATAGAATTATAGAATAGTTAGGGCTGGAAAGGACCTTAAGATCATCTAGTTCCAACCCCCCTGCCATGGGCAGGGACACCACACAGTAGAATATGTTGCCCAAGACTCTGTCCAACCTGGCCTTGGACACCACCAGGGATGAAGCATTCACAACTTCCTTAGGAAACCTATTCCAGCGCCTCATCACCCTCACAGTAAAGAACTTCTTCCTTATATCCAATCTAAACTTCCCCTGTTTAAGTCTGAACCCATTACCCCTTGTTCTGTCACTACAGTCCCTAAAGAAGAGTCCCCCCCAAGCATCCTTATAGGCCCCCTTCAGATACTGGAAGGCTGCTCTGAGGTCTCCACACAGCCTTCTCTTCTCCAGGCTGAACAGCCCCAACTTTCTCAGCCTRTCTTCATACRGGAGGTGCTCCAGTCCCCTGATCATCCCMGTGGCCCTCCTCTGGACTTGTTCCAACAGTTCCATGTCCTTTTTATGTTGAGGACACCAGAACCGTACACAATACTCCAAGTGAGGTCTCACAAGAGCAGAGTAGAGGGGCAGGATCACCTCCTTCATTTAGGACTTCTACCTTTAACAGCTTTCAGAAAAATAATTATCAGCCTGCTTACATCTAAGTGACCTAATTTGAAATTTTTATTAAATATTTGAGACCTGACACTACTTGATGCTATTCTCCACTAACAATCATGACAGCACATATCTTCTTTTCAAAGCTCAGAGTGGTGGAGATGGGCATCTAGCTGATGGGCTATAGAAGTGTTATATAGCAGGCAACAGCATATAATTGAGATCGTTGGCTGTTTTCCCCCAAAATTAAATCCCCTTGAGGTACACACTGGGCTTCCCCATCTTCCCACATTACCCACCAAGTATATCCACGTCTCTGAGCAAAAGCAAACCCACGAGTGGGTTTGCCGTTACCTGAAGCAGGAATAACCCAGACTGTCTTCCCCAACAAATTCTTTATGGGCACAACAGGAACTTTATCCCCCTCTACGGTCCGTAAAAGTTCTGATTTGGCTGGGCCAGCCCTGTTGGCAGATCCTCTGGTGTTGACTGACCAGGTGGCTTTTGGTAAATGTGTATACCAATGTTTGAAAGTCCCACCACCCATTGCTCTCAGTGTAGTTTTTAACAGCCCATTGCACTGTTCAATATTCCCAGAGTCTGGTGCCTGATAGGGGATGTGATACACCCACTCAATGCCATGCTCTTTGGCCCAAGTGTTTATAAGCTTGTTCTGGAAATAAGTCCCATTGTCTGACTCAGTTCTCTCTGGGGTGCCATGTTGACACAAGATTTGTTCCTGAAGGCCCAAGATAGTGTTCTGGGCAGTGGTGTGGTGCACAGCACATGTTTCCAGCCAACCCGTGGTTGCTTCCACCATGGTAAGCACAAGGTGCTTGCCTTGGCATGTTGGTGGGAGTGTGATATAGTCAATCTGCCAGGCCTCCCTATATTTGTACTTCCGCCATCGTCCTCCATACCAAAAAGGCTTTAACCGTTTGGCTTGCTTTATTGCAGCACACGTTTCACAGTCATGAATAACCTGGGCAATAGTGTCCATTGTTAAGTCCACCCCTCGATCACGAGCCCATCTGTATGTTGCATCTCTGCCCTGTTGGCCTGAAGTGTCATGGGCCCACCAGGCTAAAAATAATTCACCTTTATGTTGCCAGTCTAAATCCATCTGAGCCACTTCAATCTTAGCAGCTTTATCCACCTGTTGGTTGTTCTGATGCTCCTCAGGGGTCCAACTCTTAGATACATGAGCATCTACATGGCGTACCTTCACCACCAGGTTCCCAGGCAGCGATATCTTGCCATAGTGCAGCCGCCAAGATGGGTTTACCTCTGCATTGCCAGTTGCTGTCAGGGTTTGAGTAGGTGCTGTGCTTGTCACTGGAGTTGGGGTAGCTGTGTTGCTTGGAGTTGGAGCATCTGCATTGTCTTTTATGGTCGGGGTTTGAGTAGGTGCTGTGCTTGTCGCTGGAGTTGGAGTATCTGCATTGTCTTTTATGGTCAGGGTTTGAGTAGCTGCTTTGCTTGTTGCTGGAGTTGGTGTAGCGTGCTTTGCTTGGGGTTTGAGTAGCTGCGTTGTCTGTTGCTTTATCATCAGATCCTGGGATATCTTTTTCCTGCTCCTTACAGAACAGGGCCCTATAGGCATAGGCCAAGCCCCAACACATTGCAGCGAGTTGTCCCTCTCTGGTATCATCAGGATGACAGCACACCTCGTCTAATTGTTCTGTTAATTTTTCTGGATTCTGCATTTTTTCAGGAGTGAAATTCTGAAGCACTGGAGGAGCCAATTGGCTTTAGTGCTTGCCCATATGGTCCCACACACCCTGCCACTCATGACTGTCCAACCTCTGGGAAGATCTCTTGGTAGTATTCCTAAATAGTCATTTAACCTTCAACAACACCCGAGCCAAACCCAGCTTACCTTCCGAGATGGGACAAGATCAGGCATTCTCAGGGTGGTCACGCCGTAGGCAAAACATAGCATATGCAGCAACAAATGGGTTCCCAGCAAAAAGAGCAGGATGCTTTCAAGAGTCTTGAAAGGATATTCAGAATCTTTAACTTTTCCAGAATCCACTCCTACTGTAAATAGCCTGGTGGGGGAGCAGAGGGTGTGAGGGAATATCTCCTCCATAGGTTGACCCCCCAAGGGGAGGAAAAAAAAAATGTGTAATTGTTAAAAATTCCTATTACATGCCTCCCATAGCATAGAGGTAATAACAACATTGAGGACGCATACCAGCTCAGTCTTACGATCAGTGAGTCTATTGAATTACAAGTTGTCACCATGAATTACAGTGAAACAAGAGCCTCAGCACAGGACCCCCAGCCGATAAACACCAAAACAGAAAATACTGCCTGCAATTAAGGTATTATATGATGATACTCTGAGATCAAGTGCAACAACTCCCAGAGCAAACAAATCAACATTGTGACGAGTGACTATTAACCCAAAACAATAAATGCTTATCACAAATACAATTAGACACACTCTGGTCAGATATGTCATTATCTCAACCCTTTGTGCCCCACGTTGGACACCAAAAAGAACTGCCGTGGTTTAAGCCCAGCCTGTAACTCCTAACGACGTAGCAGCTCACTCATGATACCCCTTCTTAGAATCATTGAATAGTTAGGGTTGGAAAGGACCTTAAGATCATCTAGTTCCAGGCCACGGCCATGGGCAGGGACACCACACACTAAACCATGTCAGCCATGACTCCATCCAACCTGGCCTTGAACACGGACAGGGATGAAGCATTCACAACTTCCTTGGCCAACTCATTCCAGTGCCTCACCACCCACACAGAAAAAAACTTCCTCCTTATATCTAAACTGAACTTCCCCTGTTTAAGTCTGAACCCATTACCCCTCGTCCTACCACTACCCTAACGAAGGGTCCCTCCCCAATACCCTTGTAGGCCCCCTTCAGATACTGGAAGGCTGCTCTGAGGTCTCCACGCAGCCTTCTCTTCTCTAGGCTGAACAGCCCCAACTTTCTCAGCCTGTCTTCATATGGGAGGTGCTCCAGCCCCCTAATTGACCTTGTGGCATTCCTCTGGACTTGTTCCAACAGTTCCATGTCCTTTTTATGTTGAGGACACCAGAACTGCACACAGTACTCCAAGTGAGGTCTCACAAGAGCAGAGTAGAGGGGCAGGATCACCTCCCTCGACATGCTGGTCATGCTCCTTTTGATGCAGCCCAGTATACAGATGGGTTCCTGGGCTGAGAGCACACACTGCCGGCTCATGTTCATTTTCTCATCAACCAACACCCCCAAGTCCTTCTCTGCAGGGCTGCTCTGAATCTCTTGTCTGCCCAACCTGTACCTGTGCCTGGGATTGCTCCCACCCAGGTGTAGGACCTTGCACTTGTCATGGTTAAACTTCATCAGGTTGGCATCAGCCCACCTTACAAGCGTGTCAAGGTCCCTCTGGATGGCATTCCTTCCATCCAGCGTATCAACCGAACCACACAGCTTGGTGCCATCAGCAAACTTGCTGAGGGCACACTCAATCCCACTGTCCATGTCACGGACAAAGACGTTGAACAAGACCGGTCCCAACACCAATCCCTGAGGGACACCACTCGTTACTGGTCTCCAGCTGGACATTGAGCCATTGACCACAACTCCTTGCGTGTGGCCATCCAGCCAGTTCTTTATCCACCGAGTGGTCCATCTATCAAATTGATGTCTCTCCAATTTAGAGACAAGGATGATTCTATGTCGTGGGTGACAGTGTCGAACGCTTTGCACAAGTCCAGGTAGATGACATCAACTGCTCTACCCCTGTCCATCAGTTCCGTAGCCCCATCATAGAAGGCCACCAGATTGGTCAGACAGGATTTCCTCTTAGTGAAGCCATGCTGGCTGTCACCAAGCACCTTGTTATTTTTCATGTGCCTTAGCATGCCTTCCAGGAGAATCTGCTCCAAGATTTTGCCAGGCACAGAGGTGAGACTGACTGGTCTCTAGTTCCCTGGGTCTTCCATTTTCCCCTTCTTGAAAATGGGGGTTATATTTCCCTTTTTCCATTTGTCAGGAACTTCACCTGACTGCCATGATTTTTCAAATATGATGGACAGTGGCTTAGCAACTTCATTCGCCAGCTCCTTCAGGACCCGC
>CABHOG010000189.1:178786-199578 GCA_902168055.1 Aratinga solstitialis
GAAGTTGTGAATGCTCCATCCCTGGCGGTGTTCAAGGCCAGGTTGGACAGAGCCTTGGGTGACATGGTTTAGTGGGAGGTGTCCCTGCCCATGGCAGGGGGGTTGGAACTAGATGATCTTAAGGTCTTTTCCAACCCTAACTATTCTATGATTCTATGATGCCTTCACTACCATGTCCTGCACCTGGGCAGCGATATCTTGCTACAGTGCAGCAGCCCAGATGGGTTTACCTCTGCGTTGCCAGTTGCTCTGCTTCCATTGCTACAACCACCCCCACAGGGCATTTGCCACCATCCATGAGTCAGTATAAAGTACAGGCCACTTCCCTCGTTCAGCAATGTCCAAGGCCAGCTGGATGACTTTCACCTCAGCAAACTGACTTGATTCACCAAGTCCTTCAGCAGCATCTGCAATTTGTCATTGGGGACTCCATACAGCTGCCTTCCATCTCTGTTGCCTTACCACAATGCGGCAGCACCCATCAGTGAACAAGGCACATTGCTTCTTATTTTCTGACAGTTCATTATATGGTGAGACTTCTTCAGCACACATCACCTCCTCCTCTGGTGACATTCCAAAATCCTTCTCCCTCTGGCCAGTCCATGATGACTTCTAGAATTCCTGGATGACTGGGTGTCATGGGTTCAGCAGCAGCAGTCATTTTTCTCCTTCCTGGTAGCTGGTGCAGCGCTGTGTTTTTGACTTTTGGCCTGGAAACAGCGCTGATAACACCATTTTTTTCAGTTACTGCTTGGTAATGTTTTGGTTTAACCAAGGACTTTCTGAGTTTCATGCTCTGCCAGGGAGGAGGGGAAGCCGGGAGGAAGCAGAGATAGGACACCTGACCCAAACTGACCAAAGAGGCATTCCATGCCACAGCACGTCATGCCCAGGATGTAAGAGAGAGAGAGCGGAGACCCGGAAGGGTGGGGGTGCACTGTGTGGTCAGGCTTGGTATCAGGTGGTAAGCAGTTGTATTCTTTCCTTGTATTTCCCTTGTCATTATTATTATTGGTGGTAGCAGTGCTGGTCTTGTGTAATACTTTAGTAACTAAACTGTTCTTATCTCAACCTGTGGGCATTTCATTTTTTTGATTCTCCTCCCTATCCACCCGGGAGTGGGGGGAAGAAAGAGAGGGGAGTGAGTGAGAGAGAGAGTCTGCGTGAGTTAGTCTTAAACCATGACAGTTCTTTTTGGTGCCCAACGTGGGGCACAAAGGGTTGAGATAACAACAGGATTAATAGCCACTCGTCACAATGCTGATTTATTGGCTCTCAAAGTTGTTGCTCCTGATTTCATGGTTTCAGCCTGTTGTACCTTACTTACAGCCGGTATTCATTACCTTAGCATTTTTCGGGTATGGGTTTTGTGTTAAGGTTCTTGTTTCATTGTACTTTATTGGAATGGCTTGTAATACGGGGAGCTGTGCTTCAGTGCCAATCACTTCTGAAAGAGCTTGAACCCCTTCATAGGCTGCCAGTATCTCTTTTTCAGTTGGAGTATAGCTGATCTCGGATCCCCTGCATCCCCGACTCCAAAAGCCAAGGGGTCGACCTCGAATCTCCCCTGGAGCTTTCTGCCAGAGTCTCCCCGGCTGCAGTGCAGAGCACATTTTTTAGATGTTGCCCAGTCTGGACTGGTCCAAGGGCTACTGCATGAACTATCTTTCGTTAAATTTGTTCAAAGGCTTGTTGTTGCTCAGGGCCCCTTTTGAAATCATTCTTCCTCTGGGTCTCGTGATAGGGAGGGCTTACGATCAGACTGTAATTTGGGATGTTGCATTCTCCAGAATCCCACAACATCTAAGAAAGCTTGTGTTTCCTTTTTATTAGTTGGTGGAGACATTGCTGTTATCTTGATCACATCTGTGAGGATCTGGCGACGTCCATCTTGCCATTTTATTCCCAAAAATTGAATCTCCTGTGCAGGTCCCTTGGCCATACTCTGTTTTATGGCAAAACCAGCCAACAGAAGGATTTGGAATATTTTCCTCCCTTTCTCAAAAACTTCTTCCGCTTTATCGCCCCACACAATAATGTCATCAATGTATTGCAGGTGTTCTGGAGCTTGTCCCTGTTCCAGTGCAGTCTGGATCAGTCCATGGCAGATGGTAGGGCTGTGTTTTCACCCACCCCATGGGCAGTCAGTTCCAAGTGTACTGAACGCCCCTCCAAGTAAAAGCAAACTGTGGCCTGCACTCTGCTGCCAAAGGAATTGAGAAAAATGCATTGGCATTTCAGTTGTGGCATGTCACTTGTCTGCCTTTGACCCCAGTTCATATTGAAGTTCTAGCATGTCCCGTACGGCAGCACTCAATGGTGGTGTGACTTCATTCAGGTCACGGTAGTCTACTGTGAGTCTCCACTCTCTGTTAGACTTTCGCGCTGGCCATATGAGGCTTTTAAAGGATGAGCAGGTCCTGCTGATCACTCCTTAGCTCTCCAGTCTACAGATCAGCTTATGGATGGGAATCAGGAAGTCTCAATTGCTGCAATATTGCCTCCGGTGCACTGTTGTGGTCATGATTGGTACATGTTGTTCTTCGACCTTCAGCAACCCCACAACAGAAGGATCCTCTGAGAGACCAGGCAAGGTGGACATCTACTTAATTTTTTCCATCACCAAGGCAGCTATGCCAAAAGCCCGTGGGTACCCTTTTGGGTCTGTGAAGTACCCTCTCCTGAGACAGTCCAAGGATGCATGGAGCGCCTGGACCAGTCACAATGGGGTGCTTCTGCCACTCCTTCCCAGTTAGGCTCGTTTCAGCCTCCAGTACAGTCAACTCTTGGGATCCTCCTGTCACTCCAGAAATACAAATGGGTTCCACCCCTTGATAGTTTGATGGTGTCAGGGTACACTGTGCACCGGTATCTACTAGAGCCTTATATTCCTGTGGGACTGATGTGCCAGGCCATCTGTTCCACACAGTCCAGTAAACCTGATTGTCCCTCTCTTCCACCTGGCTGGAGGCAGGGCCCCTCTATTAGTGATCATAAGATTCTCCACTTATGTCTTGTAGAAAGGGATTAGTATTCCTTATCACAGGAGTGAGTTGGAGTAAAATCAGCTCTTCCACTCCATCTGGGAAGCTGCTCACTAAAGACAGGAGCAGCAACTTTCTTGGGAGGATTATCCTTGACTGTTGTTTTCCTCTTCAGTTCATGCACCCGTACCTCCAGAACTGAGGTAGGTTTTCCATCCCACTTTCTCATGTCTTCTCCGTGATCCCACAGATAAAACCATAGGGTGGCCTGTGGCATGTACGTCCTATATCTTCTCTCTCGGGCAATAGGGTGCCTTCTGTTAATAGCTGAGACAGGGTTTGGTACACGTGGGGAGCTGGATAGATCGTCTCTCAATTGTTTGAACTCCTGGGTCAGGAGTTTTTCCACAGCTGAGATGATGGAAGGGGTGAGATTGTCTACGAACTACTGGAGTTGACAACTCACTTCATCCACTGTTGGTGGTGCTGCCTCACTCCAGGTCATTGATGCCATTGAGTGGGCATATGATGATGGCGCACTCTGTGCAAGTTTCCTCCACATGGGTTGTGTACATTCAACTTCATCTGGATCTACAGGTGCATTCCCAGCATCCGGCCTACGATAGATCATCTCTAGAATGGCTGATTCCCTCAGGGACTGGATGCATCTCTCTATCGTGGTCCAGTTGGTTGAGAGACTCATAACATCGTCCTTGTAGGGAAACCTTTCCTTCACAGCTGCCAAGAGCTGCCTCAAAAGGCTGAAGGCTCATTTCTCTTTTGCAATCACTTTGTCAATTCCGCCTTCCCTAGCAAGTGATCCCAGCTGCTTGGCTTCCCTACCTTCTAGTTTGTGACCGTCGGCCCCATTGTCCCGGCATTGGAGCAACCAGGTGACGATGTGCTCACCTGGAAGATGGCTGAAATCTTTTTGCATATTCCGCAGCTCGGTCGTGGTCCAGGATCGAGAAGTTAACTCTTCTTCCTCCTCTGATTCGTGTATTAATAACTCCTGTTAATATGTCGCCCCCTGTAATATGTGCATTGCGTCTTAGTCTTTCTTCACTGCATGAGTTGCTCTTTGTGGCTCTCATTTGCTTTTCCCCTTGCATATAGGGGCAACCGATATTGTCACAGATTGGTCCTTTAGTTTAGCTGCAGTGTCTATCACTGCGGTTGCAGCGGGTGCAGTATCTGTCACTGGGTTGGAGCAGCTGCAGTGTTTTTCACTGTGATTGGAGTGGCTGCAGTGTGTGTCACTAGGGTTGGAGCAGCTGCAATGTCTTTTGTTAAGGTTGGTGTAGCTGCTGTGCTTAGGGCTTGAGTAGCTGTGTTGTCTGTTGCTTTGCCGTCAGATCCAGAGGCATCTTTTTCCAGAGAGTGTAGGCATAGGCCAAGCCCCAGCACGTTGCCATGATTTGTCCCTCTCTGGTATTGCTGGGATGACTGCACACCTCATTTAAGTGCTTTACTAGTTTTTCTGGATTTTGCACTTGTTTGGGGGTGAAGTTCCAAAGCACTGGAGGGGACTGCTGGCCTAGATACTTGCCCATACTATCCCACACACCCTGCCACTCATGACTGTCCAGCCTTGGGGAAAATCTCTTGGTGGTCCTTTTAGATTGCTGTGTAACCTTAGACAAGACTTGAGCCTGACCCTGCTTAACTTTCGAGGTCAGATGAAGTAGGGCGTTCTCAAGGTGGGATGGCCGTGGGTAAAACACATGCAGTATTTGTGGCAACATGCTGATTCCCAGCAAAAGCAGCAGGCGGGTCTCAAGGGTATTCAAAGGCTATCCAAAGGCTATCCAAAACCTTTAGAATTCTCAAATGCTGCTGTAAATAGCCTGGTGGGGGAGCGGGAGGTGTGAGGGAATGTCTCCTTCATAGGTTGACCCCCCGAGGAAAAAAAATAGTGTAATTGCTAAAAAATTCCATTATATACGTCCCAAAGCATAGAGGTGATGACCACGCTGGGAACGCATGCCAGATCAGTTTCATAATCAATGATTGCATTGTATTACACATCATTACCATGAAGTACAGCGAAACAATAACCTTAGCTCAGGCCCCCCAGCTGATAAACACTAAAACAGCAAATGCTGACTCTAGGTAAGGTATGCAGAAACTGAGACCAAGCGCAGTAACTCTGAGAGCAAATAAATCAACATTGTGACGAGCGACTATTAATCCAAAACAGTGAATGCTTATCACAAATACAATTAGACACACTCTGGTCAGATCTGCTGTTTTCTCAACAATTTGGGCCCCATGTTGGGTGCCAAAAAGAACTGTTGTGGTTTAAGCCCAGCTGGTAACTCGGAACAGCTTGCTCGCTCCCTCCCTTCCTCTCCCCCCACCCCCACCCCTCCCCACTACTGGAGGGATGGAGAGAAAAAGAGGAGAATCAAGTTGAGAGAAGAACAGTCCACTAAGGTAAAATACAAAACTCCTACTGCTACCACCAACGACAACAATGATAAGGGAAAGAACAGGGGGAGAGAATAAAAGTGCCCACCACCAGCTGACCGACACCCAGCCCAACCCGAGCATCGATTGGGCCTTCTGGGTAAACTCCCCCCAGTTGATATACTGGGCATGACGTCCTGTGGTATGGAATACCCCTTTGGCTAGTTTGGGTCACGAGTCCTGTCTCTGCTTCCTCCCAACTTCCCATGCCCCTCCTCACTGGCAGAGCATGAGACTGAAAAGTCCTTGATTGGAGTAAGCATTCCTTAGTAACAACTAAAAACATTGGTGCGTTATCAGTGTTGTTCTCAGGCTAAAGTTGAAAACACAGCACTGCACCAGCTACTAAGGAGGAGAAAAATTACTGCTACAGCTGAACCCAAGACACCCCACCAGGCGAGGCTTTCACCTCTGCAAACTGACTTGATTTACCCTCTCCTTCAGCTGTTTCTGCATCTTGGCATAGGGGACTCCATACAGCTGCCTTCCTTCTCCGACGCTGTACTGTCCATTTTGATATGGTATGCAGCCATTCTTAGAGTAAAATTCTGAAGCTATCAAGAAGCCCATAGACGTAACTGACTTGGACAGCAGTTTTAGAAGGCTACTCTACAGTATGTGTTCATGAATCTTTGGGCACTTTATACCCAGAACTTTGGGGATTTTCAGTGAAATGGAGAACTGTTTGTAGGTGGAGGTGAGACACAGAGACCATGCAGAAAATCTGGGAAGAGACAGATGCATATTCTGTGCCTTGTTTGTAGAAACATGCTTCTGAGTGGTATAGCCTGATGACACTGTTGTACAAGGATCTCTTAAAATCATCTGATAAAATCAGAACCATCTGTTCAAAACCAACTTGTTTGATTGGCATTGCTGCAAGAGTCCACTGGAGACCCATCTGTTGGTAAAATGGTATCTGACATTTGGGCTATAAAACATGATGGGGTGTGTGGTTTTTTATTTTAGCTTAGTTTTATTGTTTAAATTTAGGAACAATAAATGTTTTCCTAACAGTGATTATGATTGAGCTTTGTGTCCATAGCTCTAGTTGATGGGGAAAATGGAATTGTCTGCCTCCCTTTTTAGATTTTATAAGCTTCCATTTTGTGAAAAGTACAGGGAAAAATATTTACTAAAAATCATCTGCACATTATTATGCACCCAGTTTGCAAATTCCTAGTTTGCGATGCTTTAGAAAGCTGTTTTTGTTCTGTTTCATTTATTGCGTTTTCTCTTCTTAATTCTGATATTTTAATTTTTTTTTTAACTGCTTGTGAATATAAATCGGTAGCCAATGGCTGACGTTGGCTGTTGTCTTTTTGATAGAAGCTAACTCCATTCATGGAACTGGGAAGCAGTTGCCTTGAAGTTGCCAATAATGCAAGAACCTGGAGGAGTTTGCAATCTCCAATGCCAAGTTTCATTTCTTTTACTGACTACTAAAGAACCATCTTTTCCTATTCCACCTTTCTTAAGAAGCTTTTGATTATAGGTCTATTCTGGCAAGGCCAGTAGATCTGACATACTACAAAATCCACTAAATTTCCTGCATTTCTCCAGTGGATCCAACTTCAGAATTGCCAGTATTAGATTGAGAGAACGGTGTCCAAAAAAAGTATGCAAATAGAAGACATGTACACAGTAGAAATTTTGCCATCACAGTAATCAGTTAATTATAGATTACTTATAACTGTTTGTCCTGGGTTCAGCAGTAGCAGTCATTTTTCTCCTTCTTAGCAGCTGGTGCGGTGCTGTGTTTTTGACTTTCGGCCTGGGAACAGTGCTGATAGCACCAATGTTTTTAGTTGTTGCAGTAATGTTTAGTCTGACCGAGGACTTTCTGAGCCTCGTGCTCTGCCAGGGATGAGGGGAAGCCAGGAGGAAGCAGAGACAGGACACCTGACCCAAACTAGCCAAAGAGGTATTCCATACCACAGCATGTCATGCCCAGGATGTAAAACTAGGGGCAGTTACCCGGAAGGGTGGGTTCACTGCTGAGTCAGGCTTGGTATCGGGTGCTGAGCAGTTGTATTCTCTTCCCTTGTATTTCCCTTGTCATTATTATTATTGGTGGTAGCAGTAGTGGGTTTGTGTTATACTTTAGTTACTGGACTGTTCTTACCTCAACCTGTGGGAGTTGCATTCTTTCGATTCTCCTCCCCATCCCTCCGGGAGCTGGGGGAAAGGAAGAGGGGGGAGTGAGTGAGCGAACTGCATGAGAGGCTTAAACCACGACACTGTTGCATTCATAATTTGTTAAAACTTGTTATTAAACCATGGAAAGACATGAAACTTGTGGAATAGGAAACTAATTTAGCTTGTTAGCTGGACTAAACTGACAGTTGAGGTTTCTTTTTCAGTGATGTTGAAGTTTTGCTGAAGACAGACTATTGCTGTTGAAATTGAATCCATTTCTGTTGCTGGAGTAGGGAAGAACTTATTTGTATTCCACAGCCTCATTACTTGCATGCTGTGTGGGGAAAATGTTGGTCAGCAATAGTTTAATGACTGCTGCTATAACATGGTATGGAATCATGACTGAGTACTTATTTCCTTTGCGCTTTGCTTTCTTTTTACATCTGAGTTGAAAATTTAACTTTGGACTAATGGAGGAAATTCAGGTCCTCCAAAGAAATAGGGAAAGCAAGTCTAGTCTGATGATGCATCTTCCCAGACATGTTAGATTATTGTGTTTGATCTAAGGATAATGAAATAACTATATTCACATAGAGAGTTGTCATGATACTCTGTCATGTCTACTTAAGATACTTCCCTGGAAAGCAGTGTACTTGTTTCGTTTTTGTACTTTTATTTAGTTTATTATAAAGCATCCTACACAAATATAGCACAATGTTTTTATTGCTTCATTCTCCCCCCTCCCTTGAAGTAACTGAAAAATACAGAAATTCTGAACTTCTTAAACCAGCAGATTTCTATGCTTCATTCTTCTGAATTTCCATATTTTCCTCTATAATTGGTTAGTGCCATGTGCTGGGTCTGCCTGGGATGAAGTTAATTTTCTCCATAGCTGCCCATATGGTGCTGTGCTTTGCATTTGTGGCTAAACAGCGCTGATAACACACTAATGCTTTAGCTATTGCCAAACAGTGCTTGCACAGCACCAAGGCCGCCTCTGTTTCTCACTCTGCACTTGCAGTGAGTAGGTTGGGGGTAGGCAAGAGGCTGGGAAGGGAGACAGACAGGACAGCTGACCCAAATTGACCAGAGGGATATTCCATGTCACATAACATCATGCTCATCATGATGAGGGGGCAGTCTTTACTGGACGGGGTAGTCTTTACAAGGTTGCCATTGCTCAGACACCAGTTGGGTGTTGGTTTGCTTGTAGGAACAAAGCAGTGCTTGTGGGAATGCAAGCCAGATCAGTTTCATGATCAATGAGTCTATTGTAATACAAGTCATTACCATAAAGTACAATGAAACAAGAAGCTTAGCCCAAGCCCCCCAGCCGATAAACACTAAAACAGCAAATACCGGCTCTAAGTAAGGTATGACATGCTGAAACTCTGAGATCAAGAGCAACAACTTTGAGAGCCAATAAATCAGCATTGTGACAAGTGACTATTAATCCAAAACAATAAATGCTTATCACAAATACGATTAGACACACTCTGGTCAGATCTGTTGTTATCTCAACCCTTCGTGCCCCACGTTGTGCACCACAAAGAACTGTCCTGGTTTAAACCCAGCTGTAACTCAGAACCACGCAGCCTCTTGCTCAATTCCCCCCCCCCTTCCAACCCCCGCTCCCGGAAGGATGGGGAGGAGAATCGAAAGAATGTAACTCCCACGGGTTGAGATAAGAACAGTCCAGTAACTAAGGTATAACACAAAACCACTACTGCTACCACCAATAATAATAATGATGAGGGAAATAACAAGGGAAGAAAACACAACCGCTCACCACCCGCCGACTGATACCCAGCCGGACCTGAGCAGCAATCTAGCTCTTCTGGGTAACTGCCCCCAGTTTACATACTGGGCATGACGTCCTGTGGTATGGAATACCCCTTTGCTTAGTTTGGGTCCGGTGTCCTGTCTCCGCTTCCTCCCGACTTCCCCTCCTCCCTGACAGAGCATGAGAGTCAGAAAGTCCTTGGTCAGAGTAAGCATTACTGAGCAACGACTAAAACATCGGAGTTATCAGCACTGTTCCCAGGCTGAAAGCGAAAAACACAGCACTGCACCAGCTACTAAGAAGGAGAAAAATGACTCCTACTGCTGAACCCAGGACAACCCAATAATGAACTTCTAGTTAATATTAGCTACAGCTATTCAAAATTCTGTTCACATACAACAGACAAAATATATACATATGGAATGTAGTTAGAAATTACACTTCCACACGTCCTCTTAAAAAACAGGGTACATCACAGATAGGATATGATTTGCAATATGCAAACTCTGTTTGCCACCAACTTAAAGAACTTTCTTTAATAAAGTGTATAGGCAATCTCCTGTCATTAGCTGTTCAATCTCGTCCAAAAGTATGCTAACAAAATGTCTTTAAAAACATTTCACAATGTAAGCAGTTAACTGTGTTGCTCTTCTAATTTCTGATAAATCATCCTTGCTTATAACACCATTATTTAAAAAATGCTTCAGTGGAATAAATTGTGATAAATATTTCTTATACTAAAGACCCTTTTGTTCTGAACAGGAAATATTTTTTACTTATGCATACTATTATTATGCTATAATAAATGCATTTATATAATGTATAGTATATTCTACTCCATGAATATAAATACACACAGCACATATGGTAATACATTGAATAAAATTTAGAATAGAATATTTTCAGTTGGAAGGGACCTACAGCAATCATTTAGTCCAACTGCTTGACCAATTCAGGGCTGATCAAATGCTAAAGCATGTTATTAAGGGCACTGTCACAGAACACAGAGAACAGAGAAAAGGAGGATCTAACTTCTTCCGGGCAGAATTAATCATTGGCTACATGGAAAAACAGAGTCCTAGAGGAGTAAACTAGGAGATCCTGAAGTTTGCTTAGCTATTTATTGTGACTGACCAACACAACCCCACAATGGAAGAAGACTCAGAGGAGAAGGGAAAAATAATGAGCTCAGGGGAAGAATGTAAAGGATGACTGCCAATTATTGTAAAGAAAACTGATTTTATCTCAGCACAAGGGGGACTGGAGGGTAACCTTTGTTTTAGATATACAGCTGTACCAGTGAGTCATCAGGTTCCTTGAGATAATTAGGAAGTAGTAATGTCTTCCCAAGCTAGACAGACCAGCATGGCTGGAAGTGTATATGTGGCTCAGCCCAACATGAAGTATAAAAACCAGAGAGCTAATAAAACAAACTTTGAAGAGAGCAATGGGTTTGAGCTGGCTTGAACCCACATTTTCCTTCCTGGTGACTGGAGACACCCAGTGTTGTGACAGTGAGCACGTAGAGACCGGTATCACTTGTGTACTGTTATTAAACTGTATATAGCAATTGCTGTATTATGCTTGTGTTGTCATTTCAACAAACTGCTGTACCACTCCTCAAAATCAAAATCCATGTAACACCAAATACATTCAAATAAGTAAATTTGATATTAAACATTAAGTCCGCCTTCTGAACGTGATAAAGTGTGGTATCGTGATCCTTTGGGCCCGCAGAAATGGGAAGGGCCAATAGAACTGAAAACCTGGGGGAGGGGGCATGCTTGTGTCCTCCTCCTACCTACAGGTCCGCGGTGGTTGCCTGCAAAGTCTGTCAATCCATACCATCAGCTGGACAGACAAGTTGAAGAACCCAATGCCTCAGCTGCAGGAGCTGACCTTGAAGACCTCGAGCAGAATGAGACAGAGGAAGAGGAAAAGGAATGATTCGCAAAATATCACGTGGGGGCAACTGAAAAGTCTACATCAAACTGCAAGTACTATGATGAGCACTGTAGGCGCAGAGCCCTCTCCAATCAATACTTTTCTGGCTTACTTAGCAATCATCACAGGTAATTCAGCTGTAAATCTGTGCAAAACAATGAAGTCTATAACCAGACCGTGTTTACCGACTTAAATATGTGTGCTTGCAACATAGCTATTATTAGAGGCTGTGATTTTGTGTATAAACCACCTGTATTTACTAGCTAGTTGCTAATAGTAGTTATACTGCTAATATAAATCTGTGTGCGCTTTGCCATGGTAGCGACTTGTTACTGGATGAGGCAGATGAAACTCTGCATTGACAATGAGGTGCAAGGACTGAGGCTGACCAAGCACCTCCTACTATAGTCAAGGGCAAGACTGGGTTGGCCTCTATGTTTGCCACCAAGAAGAACCTTTAGCTCCGCTGTTGGCTGCAACCCAGCAGGTATTGAGCAGTGGGGACACACGCCATGCCAGACCTTGATGTGAGGGATGGCCTCCCCTGTTATAAGAGGGCCATCCAGGAAGGAAGGGCAGGCCAAGCAGCCTGCGGTTCCAAATCCCCTGCTCAAGCAGGGTCACTGCCCAGGACTGTACCTGTACCAGTAACTACTATAAGTAATAATAATATAATAAGTAACTACTGTATTTGAACCTCCCATCCTCAAATGCAAATGTCAAGAAGCTGCTCATGTGTGATTATAGATTCCTTAAGCAGAGAAGAGGATAAGAAAAGCCAAGGACTGTGTTTTCGGAAGTAACAGCATCTATCTCCAAGTTCCCAAGACTCCCAGTATGTCTGGCCAACGCATTGGTGAGGTCTTGTCTTTGGAGCCTGGACATCACTGCTTTGCTTTGCTTTGCTTTTCCACCATGTCATCTGGAGACTTGTTGCCAACTTGTGAAGAACCGAAGCCAAAGTGCTTGCCACCTTGATCGTGCAAAACAAAAAAGGGGGAGATGTGGGAAACGCAAGCCATTTTGTTCCTGCTGTGTGGATAATTAAAGAAGAATTGCTGATAGTGCACCTGGGTCTTGAGCAAGCCAAGGACTGTTTGTGTGCACGAGTTCAAGGTCAGGCTGGAAAACTTCCTGGGGAGTGATTGTTTATAGAATGGAATTTATAGCGACTGAAAACAGTCACTGTGATTGATGTGGTTTCTGTTTGGCTTCATAGCTCAGACCTGTATCTGTATGCTATATATTACCATGCTGTAGAGAATAAAGTGGAACTAGTTGTGAAAGCAGTGTGTGTGTGTGTGTGTGTGTGTGTGTGTGTGTGTGTGTTCATTTTCTTTCTGTACAGACGCTGCACTAGACTAGACTAGATTAGACTAGACTGGAACGGAATAGAATGGAAATGGGATGGAATAGAATAGAAAGAATACATTATACTAGAATAGAATATGCTAGAATAGAAAAGGCTAGAATATTCTGCACTAGACTATGATACATAGTTAGGGTTGGAAAGGACCTTAAGATCATCTAGTTCCAACCCCCCTGCCATGGACAGGGACACCCCACACTAAACCATGTCACCCAAGGCTCTGTCCAACCTGGCCTTGAACACCGCCAGGGATGGAGCATTCACAACTTCCCTGGGCAACCCATTCCAGTGCCTCACCACCCTTACAGGAAAGAATTTCTTCCTTATAACCAATCAAAACTTCTCCTGTTTAAGTTTGAACCCGTTACCCCATGTCCTATCACTACAGTCCCTAACGAAGAGTCCCTCCCCAGCATCCCTATAGCCCCCCTTCAGATACTGGAAGGCTGCTCTGAGGTCTCCACGCAGCCTTCTCTTCTCCAGGCTGAACAGCCCCAACTTTCTCAGCCTATCTTCATACAGGAGGTGCTCCAGTCCCCTGATCATCCTCGTGGCCCTCCTCTGGACTTGTTCCAACAGTCCCATGTCCTTTTTATGTTGAGGACACCAGAACTGCACACAGTACTCCAAGTGAGGTCTCACAAGAGCAGAGTAGAGGGGCAGGATCACCTCCCTCGACATGCTGGTCATGCTCCTTTTGATGCAGCCCAGTATACAGATGGGTTCCTGGGCTGAGAGCACACACTGCCGGCTCATGTTCATTTTCTCATCAACCAACACCCCCAAGTCCTTCTCTGCAGGGCTGCTCTGAATCTCTTGTCTGCCCAACCTGTACCTGCGCCTGGGATTGCTCCCACCCAGGTGCAGGGCCTTGCACTTGGCATGGTTAAACTTCATCAGGTTGGCATCAGCCCACMTYACAAGCGTGTCAAGGTCCCTCTGGATGGCATTCCTTCCCTCMAGTATATCGATCGAACCATACAGCTTGGTGACATTGGCAAACTTGCTGAGGGTGCACTCAGTCCCACTGTCCATGTCACCGACAAAGACGTTGAACAAGACCGGTCCCAACACTGATCCCTGAGGGTCACCACTCGTTACTGGTCTCCAGCTGGACATTGAGCCATTGACCAAAACTCTGCATGCGGCCATCCAGCCAGTTCTCTATCCACTGAGTGGTCAACCTATCAAATTGATGTCTCTCTGATTTAGAGACAAGGATGTCATGCGGGACAGTGGTAAATGTTTTGCACAAGTCCAGGTAGATGACGACAACTGATCTACACCTGTCCATCAGTTCCAGAGCCCCATCATAGAAGGCCACCAGATTGGTCAGGCAGGATTTCCCCTTAGTGAAGCCATGCTGGCTGTCACCAAGCACCTTGTTGCTTTTTCATGTGCCTTAGCATGCCTTCAGGAGAATCTAATCCAAGATTTTGCCAGGCACAGAGGTGAGGCTGACTGGTCTSTAGTYCCCCGGCTCATCCATTTTCCCCTTCTTGAAAATGGGGGTTATATTTCCCTTTTTCCTGTCGTCAGGAACTTCACCTGACTGCCATGATTTTTCAAATATGATGGACAGTGGCTTAGCAACTTCATTCGCCAGCTCCTTCAGGACCCACGGATGGATTTCATTAGGTCCCATGGACTTGCGTGTGTTCAGGTTCCTAAGATGGTCTCAAACCAGATCCTCTCCTACAGTGGGCCTAGGGTCTTCATTCTCACAATCCCTGCGTCTGCCTTCCAAGACTTGGGTGGTGTGGTCAGAGCATTTGCCAGTGAAGACTGAGGCAAAGGAGTCATTAAGAACCTCAGCCTTCTCCCTGAGGTAACACCGTCCAAGTGAGCTGTGTCCTCCTTCCTATTTCAGGGTTTTCCCATTTGAAAGCTAATAAATTTTTATTGTCTTTGGCCAGAGGCAGACAGAAAAATGCATCCTTTAAGTCCAGAACGGTAAACCACTTCTGATTATTATTCAATTTAATCAATAAGGTATAAGTATTAGCTACTACTGGATGAATATCCTCCACAATTTTGTTGATTGCTCTGAGATCTTGAACTAATCTGTAACCTTTTCCATTGGATTTCTTTACTGGCAAGATAGGAGTATTATATTCTAATTCACATTCACCAAATAATCTATATTTTAAAAATTTATCAATGATTTCTTTGATTCCCTTCCGATCCTCCAATTTTAAGGGATATTGCTTTATTCTAACTGGGCAGGCCCCCCTTTATATTTCTACTTCAACAGGCAAAGCATTTTTCACTTTACCTGGAACTTCAGATGCCCATACTCCCAGATATACCTTATTAAGGATTTCTTCTATTTCAGGGAGGTCCTCCTGTTTACTTTTCTGTTGAATTAAAGATAAACTCAAAACTGAAATTAATTGATCATTTTTAACTCTTAATTCCATTTCGCCTTTTTTAATTGTTGCTTCTCGTCCTAATAAAGATTTTGGAGAATTTGGCATGTATAAAAATTTATGCATTCCTGTTTGTTTTCCCAATTTGTTTTCCAAAGGTTTCAGAAAGAATGCTTTCTTTTTTTTTTTCTTGGTGGCCAGTAGCTCCCACAACTGTAACAAATTCTTTTCCCTCTGATTTCACACTGAATATGTTGCTCCTGTATCCACTAAAAATTCCACTTCATGTCCTCTAGTCCGTAGCTTTAATTTAACCAGTGGATCTGCTAGGGTAGATTCCCCAGGTCCCCCTCAGTCTAGTTCTAATTCAGTCACCAGAGCCACCTTGTGGGTATTCCTTTTATGGCAGTCGCACTTCCAACGTCCAAATTCCTTACAGTATGCACACTGATCCGGTCCCACAGGAGAAGAACTCACTCTTTCACCCTCTGCCTAACATTCCTCCTCTACCTCTGCCTCCTCCTATCACATTAGTCCCTCCACCAGTTTCCACTTGTCCCAAAGCAGTCACCGTTGCCGTGGCTATAGCATGACTCTGCTTTTTCTTCTCTGCCTGTTCCTGATTCCTATACGCTTTCTATGCTTCTTCTTTTATTTCTGCTTGTATTTATCCAATAAATTCTTAATCTCCTCGGGACTATAGTCTGTCAATATGTCTGTTCTTACTTGTCCATTTGCCCTAGTAATCATCTTATGTTTAAACACAGGAACTACTCAAGCTCCTTCCATTTATTTTTTTTTTCACAGTTGCTCACCCTGCTCTGCAGCAGCTGCAGATGCCTGCCTCTGCAGCAGCACTTCTGTTTTAACCACCTCTCCCAGGGCTCTGTAGTCATTCTTAATATTCTCTGGGCTACTGCTGTCTATATCACTAGCACCCACATGGATCACTAGAAGTGGGTAATAGTCAGTGGGACTTATTAGACCAGGCAGCCTCTCTGCAACATCCCTGATCCATGACCCTGGTAGGCAACACACCTCCCTTGAGATTGGGTCAGGCTGACAGATGCATGCCTCTGTTCCTTTCAGAGTCCCCTACCTCTACAACCCTCCACTTTTTCCTGGCAGCACCAGTAGTGATCTTCTTTACCAGTGCATCAGCCAGTTGTTCATGTTGTGAGTGTGTTTCTTCATTAACCCCCTGCAGAACTGCAAAGCGGTTCTGGGTGGGGACATCAGATTTAGGAGGAAGCCCCTTGCTTGTAATTGCCCTCTTCCTCCTTTTTTTGTTGTTTTTTTTTTTTTTTTTTTTTTTTTGTTACTGTTTCCCAGCTTCCTGAGTTAACAGCCTCTTTCTTTCCTCCATGAGCTACAACGGACCCTTGAGGTCCCTGCACAGTTTGGGTCTGGAGCAAGCAGTCCTGCTTCCTCTCAGCTTCCCTGACATCTTTCAGCCTATTGACAGCATCCCACAGCTCAGCCACCTGCTGCAGGAGGACCTCCACCAGGGAGCAGGGAGTGCAGCCCTGCCCATTGTACACCCTCGCCTCAGGAGACTAGTGCAGGCACTCTCTACACCCTGAGCTCTGAGCTGCAGCCTCTCCTCTCATCGTCTCTGTCTGGATGCCTACGCTGGCCACCGCCGGGGCAGCCAGAGCAGAGGTCCCAGACCGAGCCCTGGTCATAAGACGAGTGCTCACCACACCGCTCACCTGCCCGCACGAACCACCACACCACGCTCTTGATCACTCGCGCTCCCTGAGTCGGGCTTTTAACCAGTCAGGGCTAGTGCCGTCCCTCCTGACACTGCCTCCTGTGAGTCAGCTGCTCGCGTCAGCTGAGCTGCCGGCTCCTGGGCAAGTCCTGTTGAGGACTTGAGGCTCCCTTGGTGGCTCTTGTTGCTCTGATTTGAGGCTGTCCAGGACGCTGTGCTTCCCCCCGCTCAGGTGTTGAAGGCATTCTCTCTCGAGCTACTCACCTCAGCAAGGACCTTATTCAAGGACCTTAACATTCTCCTTAAATAATGGGAGCCAGAACTGCACACAATACTCAAGGTGAGGCTGCACCAATGCTCAATACAGCAGCAGCATCACCTCTTTTGACTATCTGGCTATATTAGGTTTGATGCACCCAAGAATGTGGTTTGCCCTCTTGGCTGCCTCATATTGAGCCTACTCTTAACCAGCACCCCCAGTTCCCTTTCTCCAGGGCTGCTCTCCAGTCACTCCTCTCCCAGTTTATACTTGTGCCCAGCATTACTCCATCCCAGGTGCAGAATCTGGCATTTGTTCTTGTTAAATTTCATCCCCTTAATCATTGCCCAATGCTCCAGTCTCTTCTAGATCCCTCTGCAAGGCTTCTTATCCCTCAAGAGAGGCAACAGCACCTCCCAGTTTGGTATCATCAGCAAACTTGCTAATGGTGCACTCAATTCCTGCATCTAGATCATTGATAAATATATTGAACAGAGCTGGTGTCACAACTGAGCCCAGAGGAATACTGCTGGTGAACGGCTGCCAGCCAGATGTAGCCCCATTCACTACAAACTTTTGAGGCTCCCCCTTCGGCAAGTTTTTCACCCAGCACACCGTGTACCTGCACATCTCACAGTTGGACAACTTGTCCAGAATGATACTGTGAGGGATGGTATCAAAAGCCTTACTAAAATCCAGAAGTACATCCACCACCTTCCCTTCATCCACTAGGTGGGTGACCTTATCATAGAAGGATATCAAATTAGTTAGACAGGATTTTTCCTCTGTGAACACGATGACTGTGTCTGATGATTGCATTATTCTTTAAATGCCTTTAAGTAGTACCCAGTATCATCTTCTCCATAATTTTTCCAGGAACTGAGGTTAGACTAACAGGTCTGTAGCTCCCTGGTTCTTCCATCCCACACTTCTTGTACACTGGAATAACATTGGCTAGCTTCCAGCCAGCAGGGACCTCCCCAAACTCCTGAGACCTTTGGTAGATGATCAAGAGGGGTCCTGCTGTAACATCCACTAGCTCCTTCAGTAGTCTATGATGAATCCCATCAGGCCCCATGAACTTGTGAACATTCAGCTGATACAGCTGGTCCCTTTGTCCTCATTTTGGTGCAATGCTTTATTTTGGCTTTAGTCTGAGAATAATGCTGATAACACACTGACGTTTTAGTTATTGCTAAGTACCACTTACCCTGATCAATGACTTTTCAGTCTCCCATGCTCTGCCAGTGAGGAGGGACATGGGAAGCCAGGAGGGAGCAGAGACAGGACACCTGACCCAAACTAGCCAAAGGGGTATTCCATACCACAGCACATCATGCCTAGTATATAAACTGAGGGGAGTTACCCTGAAGGGTCTGATTGCTGCTCTGGTCAGGCTGGGCATCAGTCAGTGGGTGATAAGTAATTGTATTGTGCATCACTGCTGGATTTGGGGTTTATTTTTTTTCTCTTTTAGTTTTATATTCTCTCCCCTTGTTATTTCTCTTATCATTATTGCTATTATCAGTAGTAGTAGCATTATATTGTACTTTAATTATTAAACTGTTCTTATCTTAACACGCAAGGTTTACATTCTTTCAATTCTCCTCCCCATTCCACCTGGGAGGGAGGGTGAGCAAGCAGCTGTGTGATACTGAGTTGGTGGCTGGTTTTAAACCACAAGAGTCCTTTTTGGCACCCAACATGTGGCACAAAGGGTCGAGATAACAACAGACCTGACC
This sequence comes from Aratinga solstitialis, assembly GCA_902168055.1. NCBI lineage: Eukaryota > Metazoa > Chordata > Aves > Psittaciformes > Psittacidae > Aratinga > Aratinga solstitialis. The sequence continues at coordinate 197,559 of CABHOG010000189.1, forward strand.
AGAGTGTGTCAAGACAAATTCGTTATAAGCATTCATTGTATTGGTTTAATAGTCATGGGTCACAATGTTTATTTATTTGCTCTCAGAGTTGTTGCTCTTGGCCTCAGAGTTGCATTATGTCACACCTTACTTGCAGTATGCGTTCCCTGCGGTGATGTTTATCTGCCATGGGACCTGGGCTAAAGTTCTCATTTTGCTGTACTTCTTAATAATGGCTTATGATATAATAGAATTGCTGGTTGGGAAACTGATCTGGTATGTGTACTCAGCATTGCTATCACCTCTATACTTTGGGAGCCATCTAATGGGAAATATTAATAATTATACCTCTTGCCTTTTCTCCTCAGAGGGACAACCTATGGAGGAAACATCCTCCCACACCTTCCCCTTCCCCTCCAGGCTATTTACAGTAGCATTTGAAAAACTAGTAAAACATTTAGAAAAATTATGCTGTCTTCCTGGCAATTCCAAAGAGGCAAAAGTCCTCACAATGTGCTGGGGCTGGGCCCATGTCTACAGAGCCTTACTCAACAATATTCAGTCCCCTCAAGGGGAAAAGAAGGTCTCTGGATCTGATGACAAAGCAACAGACACCACGGCTACTCAAACCCCTGCAACTAGCACAGCAGCTAATCCAACCCCAGTAGCAGGCACTGCAGCTGAACCAAAGGACCAATCCGTGCCGCTATCAGTTGCCCTTGTACAGAAGAAGAAATGGACATGGAAAACAGCTTGTATACTGAAAAAGCAAAGCAGTGCCATCACAAAAAACAGAGGAAGAGGTAGAACTAGAGGTAACCTTTCGATCCTTGTCCCTGAGTGAGCTGCAGGATATACAAAAAATATCATCCATTGTCCAGGTGAGCACATTATCACCGGGCTGCTCCAATGCTGAGATAATGGAGCTAGGAGCCTAGAATTAGAGGGTAGGGTAGCCAAGCAGCTGGGATCACTTTCTTGGGAAGCAGGCACTGACAAAGTGATTGGAAAATGGACACAATCCCTCTTTTCTGGAGGTGACTCCTATCAGCTGTGAAGGAAAGGTATCCATTCAAGGAAGATGTGGTATGTAACCCAGGGAAGTGGATGATAATAGAGCTATCCAGTAACTGAGAGAAATAGCTGCATTAGAGATGGTTTATTTTATGGGTAAATATGCATTATTAGGATCAGATTGAGACAGAGTCCAGTGCACACAAGTCATGTGTCAGGAAGTAGTATGAAGTGCACCATCACTGTATGGCAACTCACTGTCAATGTTGATCTGGAAAGGTGCAGACGCACCAATGGTGAATGAATTAGCTTGGCAACTCCGGCAGTACAAAGAGAAACTCTCTTCCTCCCTACAGTCTGTGGAATAATTAGGAAATGTGGAATTAAGCTTATATTTGGAATGCAGCATTGTCCACACATAAGGGAAAAACGGACTTTCAGGGCCTCTTGGGGCGAGATGCAGCCACACCTGGTATGCCAGGAATATGCACTCCACAGCGGTTCCTTTTGAATTTAAAGGACAGCCCTATGTTGTCTTGTGCCCAGAGGCAGGTCACAAAGATTGGTTGGACCAAAGTAAAGTTGGACCAACAATCTCATCTCTCCACAGTACAGATTTTATTTGTTGTCTCTATTTTGGTTACAGAGATCTGACTTCTTCGTTTGGGGGTGGATCCATTGATAACTCTACATCCTACTTTTATTTCTTGTCCCATGTATCATCACTGTTGGCAGATTTAAGTCTTTGTTAGAATCTAATTCTGCATTCCCCGTGTTTAATCCCATGCTCCCGGTATATTTTGTATGAGTCTCAGACCAGGGTCACTGCAGGTCTGTAGAAACATAATGTTGATTCAGTTCTGCGGTTTACCATTTTTTAAAACTTAGGTTGGCAAATAATCATGAATGCAAAGAATACTATTACTATTACGGCTAGGATAAGTGACAAGATTCCTTGGATGCACTCAAGTCCAGTGTAGGCCGGTTGTCATGGGTTCAGCAGCAGCAGTCATTTTTCTCCTTCTTG
>CABHOG010000189.1:210974-221029 GCA_902168055.1 Aratinga solstitialis
TTGGTTCACTACTGCTGGGCCTATGGTCTCATTGTGTCCGTTCTCCAGCAGCCATTCCCCAACAATACCCCTCTTTTCTTTTTGCATCCGCAACATGCTTTCCTGGAGAATCTGCTCCAAGATTTTGCCAGGCACAGAGGTGAGGCTGACTGGTCTCTAGTTCCCTGGCTCATCCACTTTCCCTTACTTGAAATTGGCGGTTATATTACCCTTTTTCCAGTCATCAGGACCTTCACCTGACTGCCATGATTTTTCAAATATGATGGACAGTGGCTTAGCAACTTCATTCGCCAGCTCCTTCAGGACCCACGGATAGATTTCATCAGGTTCCATGGACTTGTGCTCATTCAGGTTCCTAAGATGGTCTCGAACCAGATCCTCTCCTACAGTGGGCCTAAGGTTTTCATTCTCACTGTCCCTGCGTCTGCCTTCCAAGGCTTGGGTAGTGTGGCCAGAGCATCTGGAAGTGAAGACTGAGGGAAAGAAGTCGTTGAGAACCGCCGCCTTCTCCAAATCCAGGGTAGCCAGTTCTGATAGCTTCCAGAGGGCCCACCTCGCCCCTAGTCTGTCTTTTATTCACTACGTACCTATAGAATCCCTTCTTGTTATCTTTCACATCCCTTGCCTTTCACATATCTCTCTCAGTCATGAGAGGAAATCAACTCTCAGCTAGGGTCCCATGCATTACATTTGGTCCTTTGATTCCCAATCACGACAGAGACACACGAGACACAATATCTCATGACTGGTACCATAGACAGGAGGTCCATATTGTTAATAAAATGAGTATAACAACTATTATGCACACTGAGGGATGCTAGAGTTGTATTCCCACTACTACTAAGGTTGTATACATTTTCTGTACTATTAGAACAGTGATTACAAATACTTAGAAAGGTTACAACATTTGATAACAACAATACTAGCATTAGCTATAGTTACTACATCTTAATCCATTTGATGTTGTACAAAGAATAATTTGTAGTGTTATTCTGACAAACTGGTTGTCCACAGGTGTACTGTTGGGGAAAATGTTGACTTAGCTACGAAGGCAAGGTTCTTTCACATTACAGGGGTAATTATCTTGTTGCCTGCAAGGTGTGGTGCTGCTCTTCCATCTCCAGTGGACAAGCGAGATGTCAGTCCTTTTCAAACATCTTCCTGTGGTAATGGCATCGCCCAAAGGGACCATAAGACATATGAGGGCAGCTAGGATCTGTAGTTCCTGTAAAACACAAAGCTAATACATAATAATATCATTCTCTTAAATAGCATTTATTTGCAGGGACATATTCCCATTTTTCTTTTATGGTTTTGTAACCTTAAATCTTAAACTAACAATAGTGTGTGTGCCTTTAACGTAGTAGAATAGGCCAAACTGTTCTAACTTAGCAACACATAGAAAGGAATGTTCAGCTAATGGGGGAAGGAACATCATGGGACTGATGACAACTAGGAAGACAGTAAATAAGATCAGGGATGTCAGCTTTCAAGATAACAGAGTGGTGCCCAGCATGGAGGGAGACTGGAACAGAACAGAAGCAAAGACATACCAACTGCTAACTCGGCACTAGGATCTTGCAAGCGTGCACAAGCACTAAGGTCATTCAGTAAACACAGCGAGGAAGACTACCAGTGACCACCAGAGACCCCCACTCAGCAAGAGTGCCATCCAGAGGGACCTTGACACACTTGTAAGGTGGGCTGATGCCAACCTTGTGAACTTTAACCATGACAAGTGCAAGGTCCTACACCTGGGTCAGGGTAATCCCAGGCACAGCTACAGGTTGGGCAGAGAAGAGATTCAGAGCAGCCCTGCGGAGAAGGACTTGGGAGTGTTGGTCGATGAGAAAATGAACATGAGCCGGCAGTGTGMGCTCGCAGCCCAGAAAGCCAACCGTATCCTGGGCTGCATSAAAAGGAGCGTGACCAGCAGGTCGAGGGAGGTGATCCTGCCCCTCTACTCTGCTCTTGTGAGACCTCACTTGGAGTATTGTGTGCAGTTCTGGTGTCCTCAACATAAAAAGGACATGGAACTGTTGGAAAAAGTCCAGAGGAGGGCAATGAGGATGATCAGGGGACTGGAGCACCTCCCGTATGAAGATAGGCTGAGAAAGTTGGGGCTGTTCAGCCTGGAGAAGAGAAGGCTGCGTGGAGACCTCAGAGCAGCCTTCCAGTATCTGAAGGGGGCTTATAAGGATGCTGGGAGGGACTCCTCATGAGGGACTGTAGTGATAGGACAAGGGGTAATGGGTTCAAACTTAAACGGGAAGTTCAGTTTAGATATAAGGAGGAAGTTTTTTACTGTGTGGGTGGTGAGGCCCTGGAATGGATTGCCCAGGGAAGTTGTGAATGCTCCATCCCTGGCGGTGTTCAAGGCCAGGTTGGACAGAGCCTTGGGTGGCATGGTTTAGTGGGAGGTGTCCCTGTCCATGGCAGGGGTGTTGGAACTAGATGATCTTAAGGTCCTTTCCAACCCTAACTATTCTATGATTCTATGTGCGCCCAGTGCTGCAATAAAGAATGCCTGCTTTCTAAAACTCCAAATTGAGTCTTAAGAGTTTCTCCGACAGACTTTTACAGTAACAGTTTTATTTGCGAATTAGGGGTAATCATTCTCATTAAAGGGGTTTACATTTCCCCAATGGGTCTATTGTTCAATATATGTAGTGCTTCAGGCAAATGGACCCTCCACGTGTTTAATTCTTGTCTGCAAGGTGTGGTGCTGCTCTTCCATCTCCAGGGCACAAGTGAGGTGTCAGTCCTTTTCAGATATCTTCCTGTGGTAATGGCATCGCCCAAAGGGACCATAAGATATATGAGGGCAGCTAGGATCTGTAGTTCCTGTAAAACACAAAGCTAAAGCATAATATCATTCTCTCAGGTAGCATTTAATCGCAGGGACACATTCCCATTTTTCTTGTCTGGATTTAATCACTAATACTGCATTGTCTTTTCCAGAGGCAATAATTTCAGCCAGCTTGGGAAGGCCCTTGGGTGTTTGGACCCAAACTTTAGCTCCACTATTCAATTGGTCAGTGGATCCAAATTCACAGTTCCTTCAAGCTGCAGTTATCTGTGGGGCTTTCCCCTTACTCACTTGTGTTTTCAACACAGGAAAAATTAACATTTGGGCAACATGGTCTTGTGGCTGAATTAAGATATCTTGATCTCCGCTATTCAACAAAATCACCTTGATCTCCCCTTGATAATCTGAGTCAATGATGCTCAAAAGTATTTGAATACCTCTGATGGCTAAAGCAGACTTGGGGCTATCAAACTAAAGTAACCCGATGGAATATATACCCCAATACCAGTATCAATGACACAAATGCTGCAGGGGTTCAATCTATGCATTTGTAAAGTATACAAATCTAATCCTGCAGCATCCAGGGTTGCTCAATAAGGTGCTAAAGCTCCCTCCATTATTTCCCAGTACATGAGGGTTAATGGTTTTATTTGCAAATTAGGGGTAGTCATCCTCATTAAAGGGGTTTCCATTTCCCCAATGGGTCTGTTGTTCAATAACTGTAGTGCTTCAGGCAAATAGTCACTCCACCTGTTTAATTTGCCTCCCCCAGACTCATCAAGTGTTCCTTAAGCAAGCCATTCATCTGTTCAATTAATCCTGCAGCTTGTGGATAATATGGTATATGAAATATCCATTGGATGTTGTTCATATTGTTATTAATGATTGAAGTCCAATTATAAAATCAAAGGTAATTTATTGTAATTTAATACAAAGAGGCAATAAGCAAAGCAGCGCTGGGTGCGTGGGGAGTCACTGATCCACCAACACGCACACCAGGGAAGTGACAATGTGCTATATTTATTACTAGTCCTCCCGGATGCCTTCTATTCTTATTGGTGAAACAGGATATTGTAGTTTGACAGTTACAAATTGTAACTTGTTACAGGATTGTTCAAGCATCTCGTACCAGCCTTGCTCAATAAGCGAGTTAACAATTATAAGTGAATTAACAATTAACAATCTAAGTAAATTAACAATTAACAATCTCTCATAATCAGTAAATTCATAGTTTACATTTATAACAATTCCCCTTTTTTTCTCTTTATTCTCCAATTTGCTGATTCAAATTTTGAACCACTTCTCTTGTGGCCGATAGTATAGCCGTATTTTCTAATTCAATTTCTGATTGTTCCTCATCAGGTGTGATGTCCTTGTTATTAATGCTTTGTTGATTCGTGTATTTGGGGTCTCCCCTATCATTCTCCCTTTTTGTTTTACTAGCATGTTTTTTACAATTTGCTGTGTTCTCTCTATCTGAAGTCACTTGAACCTTTATAACGTGGCATATCAGTGATTCTTACACACCATGTAGCAGGTCAGAATAATGGGGGATTTAGACTAGATCATATCTGCAACATATGCCAACCACAGGCTTCTTGGCTTGCCCTTCTCTCCTATATAGCTCTTTGATAACAGGGGAGGCCATCCCTCACATCAAGGTCTGGCATGGCATGTGTCCCCACCACTCAATGCCTGCTGGGTTGCAGCCAACAGCGGAGCTAAAAGTTCTTCTTGGTGGTAAACACAGAGGCCAACCCAGTCTTGCCCTTGACTGTGGTAGGAGGCATTTGGCCAACCTCAGTCCTGGCACCTCGTTGTCAATGCAGAGCTGCACCTGGTTCATCCAGTACATTAGCAGTATGTATACTACAGGGTGCAGCAGCATGTCAAAGATGTTAATGGCAGTGAGGGACCAGCCTAAGAAATTTCTTATCAGTGGAGTTCTCCCACCCTCTTAATTTGTTCCATTGTCTGCTGTATAACACTACCATTGTATTAGAATTTTGCTACCTTTTGCCTTAGCATTTTCTAGCAGCTGCTGCAAATTTGCATGCTCTAACTTCTCTTTTACAAGTGACAAATCCATACAATACAAGGTGTAGTTTCTTATTAGCAACTGGCTAGTAAGTACAGGTGGTGTTATACACAAAATCACAGCCTCTAATAAGAGCTACTTTACAAGGGCACATATTCAGGCTGTTACTTTTCAGTTGCTCCCAAGTGATGTTTTGCAGTCATTTGTTACTCTCTTCCTCTATCTCCTTGTGCTCAGGATATTCACAGTCAGCTCCTGTAGCTGAGGCATTGGGTTTTTCCACTCGTCTGTCCAGCTCATGGTGAGGCTTGAGAAACTTTGCAGGCAGCTGCCATGGACCTGTGGGTAGGGGGACACAAATATACCCCTTCCCCAGGGTTATCAGTTCTTGAGAAGTAAGACAGGTTAAAGAGTTTCCTTAAAGCAAAGGCATTCTGATGAAACAGGAATGTGAAGCAGCTGCAGAAGTAAACTGCACAGTGTTAACAGTCAAGGCGTTTGCTGCGTCATTGCCCATTTTTTTTATTTTCTCTGCCACCCTGATGCTGCTTGGGTGGCGGCTGGTAAAGCTTGTGGTTGCACTACCCCTCTCACTTTTTCAGTTAGTGTGTTTTAAATAACCTGGGGGTGACTGCTAAGCAGGACTTCTCCTCTGTGCCCAGTGTGCTGCAGGCCTCTTTAAGCCTTATTTGTGGTGTCTCTACAAACTGCTCCGATATACAGTAGATCGAGAGGTGTTTTTACTCTAGCACATAACTTTTTTATGTTCCTCCCCCCTCTTTGGGCGGTTACAAACGTCCATCTGCTTGGCAGCAACCATAAATACCTGTCAGCAACAGCACTTCTGTATTAACCCTTTCTTGTCTGAAACGTTAATCTGTTACACATTTAAAACTTTTACATGAATCCAATAACAAAAAAAAATACACAGAACAGTGTCTGCCCTCAACACACATACGCACACATACACACACATGGGATCCCATAAACAGACTTCACACAAATACAAAATTTAAAACACAAAATATAGACAAAATGTGGTGCAATGACCCTGTGAAGACAATCAAAAAACCAGCTCCAAACAGCGTCAGCGCAATGTAAGGTGGCAGGCTCAATCTCAGCGGGTGTCCCCGCAGAGGCTCTGCCTCCCTCACATTGTATGAGGCTTGGGCTTTTAAACTAACCAAAATGCACACTCATTCCGACAAAGGTGGCCAGCCTTCGTCGGAAGAAGTGGCCAGCAGTATCTATAAAGGACTACAAGGGTCGATAAAAACATGAACATACTTATATTTACCAACTTTTAGTGCATAAATATCACAGAGAGACTATAAGCACACAATACATCTGCATCCCCCACCCATCTTACTTTTYCCTTTACAGCTGCCCATTTATCATGAGGATCTGAGGGATATAAATCAGGATTCTTTTCCGGATAATTATCAGGAGTCAGAAACTCAAGAGCAGCAACAGTAGTTTGATGAACGTGTACAGGTTTCTCATAAATGTCGTCTGGAGTTTCAGCGTTATCAAGTGCAATTAAAACTTTTCCTCCCACAGGTTTCAGGTGATCTGAGAGTAGGTTCTTTTGCGTACTTGTCTCAGAAGGAGATGCAGTCATCTTGCTAACAGATCTTAATTGCTGCCCTTTCATCCCTTTTATGGGCCCTAAATTGCCCAGGCCAAAAAAGGTTTCAGTCCTATTCATCTTTGGAGCAGGAGGAGGGACAGCCGCAGGGGTGACTATAGCTTGACCAGCGGCTGCAGCAACTTTCGACTCGGCTTTCATATTAAAATTCCTAACGTCTCCTGTATTCAGAGGTACTGATACAAACCCAATACCTCCTACCCCTCCCATAGGTACCTCCCTAAGGGGTGCTAAAAGGATCTCATTTTCTTCATGAGAACCTTTTTCTGATTGTAGCTTCATCCTTCTCCTTGTACGGCTAGAAGGTGGAGAAGGGGTTGGGAGCGCAGGAGCAGTAGGTAGGGGATTTTCTGGTAATTCAGGATAAATACTCCGTGGTTCTAACCTTTCCTCTGCTCTTTGATATGGAGGGGGTAAATTTTCTAACGGCTCCCATGATGATTTCTTAATTTCTTCTTTCTTTTTATCCTCTCTTCCTTTTCCTTCTCTCAAGAGAAACAGAGAAACTGTGGTGGTAGATCCACTCCATAAAGCAGCATAATCGCTTTCTTCCTGATTAAAAGGTTCCTTACTGTTTACATATAAATTAAGGGCTTGACATACCCAATCATCAAAATATCCAAATATTGGCCAATACAAATGGTCAGGTCTAATTTCTTTTCCACCCCAAATTTCTATGCAATAATGTACCATTTTTTCCTTATTTTTTTCCTTCTTGGGAGGGCCAAGAGCCCCAATATTTAATCATATAACCCTCCTGGAAATTTTTTCTTGTTTTCAAGCTCGACTTTTGTTTTGACCCATTTTATTCTTCTGATCGGTTATCTATTTTAGTGATCACTATAATCTAAAAGATGAGGTCCAGGAATTTTATGGCAATTCCTCTAGCCCTTGGTTACCAGTGAGAGTGTCTTGCGGGGGGGTCTTAGGACCTACTTCCCACCCGCGAATTCCCCTAAGAATCGCTTCGGTCCTTCACCGGCCAAGTCCCTCGCGGGAGATTGGAACCACGGTTAGAAGACCTCCTCATTTGCTTCGGAGCTTTGTCCCAATCCGCCCCGGACTTTTGTTCCAATGCGTTTCAGAACCTTGCTCCGTCTCAATCACACTCTCACACAAGCAGGCAACCGTATCCCACCCAACCGAACGGTATTCCTTATACTTACGACTCCGTCGTCTTCGTTCGGATCTTCGTGCACCAGAATTATGGGTATTTTAGACTGCAGTTTCCTGCTTTACCTAGGAGCTCCAATTCCTTTGCTTATTGCCTCTCCTGTCCGTTGATCTCCGAAGGTCAATCCCAATTAGAATCTCCCCAAGCCACAACAAAAATGTGTGGGGTGCCTCTCGGGGAGACCCAATCCGGGAGATCACCTGGAGATCACGTCGGGGTCACCAAATTGTTATAAACGATTGAAGTCCAATTATAAAATCAAAGGTAATTTATTGTAATTTAATACAAAGAGGCAATAAGCAAAGCAGCGCTGGGTGCATGGGGAGTCACAGCTCCACCAACACGCACACCAGGGAAGTGACAATGTGCTATATTTATTACTAGTCCTCCCGGATGCCTTCTATTCTAATTGGTGAAACAGGATATTGTAGTTTGACAGTTACAAATTGCAACTTGTTACAGGATTGTTCAAGCATCTCGTACCAGCCTTGCTCAAAAAGCGAGTTAACGATTATAAGTGAATTAACAATTAACAATCTAAGTAAATTAACAATTAACAATCTCTCATAATCAGCAAATTCATAGTTTACATTTATTACAATATCAGCATTTTTTAAAGTGTGAACCACTGTTGCTCTGAATTTGCAAAGGAATGCCATAGTATAAAATAATCAATTCCAGTGGTTTAATTGTACTATCCCGGGTGGCTGGTTTACATGGATGTGCTATTAAATATCCAGAGTATGTGTCCCCAATTCAATTCCCCTTGTACTATATGCGGTACGGTCCTTTGCTGTGTATGTTGGCAAGACGGGGCACTGGGCTATCACTGTTTTAATGATACCCAAATTTATGATAACTCCGTGGTCCTAGGCCAACCTGCAAGTGGCTTATTCCCCAAGATGACCGCATTTCTGGTGTGCACATTTGGCCAAACCCATCTGTTGTGCATGATGAGGGTCTTCCACAACTTGGGGAGTTTTTGCTTGTCCATCTGCAGTAGAACTATATACCATTGTTCCACAGTGGGCGTCTACATGGAACACTGTGACGTGAGTTTTAGACAAATGCTCAAATATCTTGCCACAACTCCTTCCCCCATATTTCTTTGGAAAGAATTTTCCAGTAATGCTTGGCCCAAGTTGGGATCCAGGTAGCTAAACCATTGGCAACTGACCACGAATCTGTAAAAACATGACATTGTGCTAGCTCTTGTTTAACTGCCACATATACTGCATATAATTCGGCATACTGGCTACTTTAACCTTCACCTGTAGCGTCTAGGAACTTATTCTGGGGCAGCTTAAAGGCTATGCCTTTCCAAAAACATTTCCCACAAATATATTTAGCTGACCAATCAGTAAACAAGGCATGCTTCCTTTCATCTCCTGTCACTTGGCCTAAGGGGTTTCCCCATTTTTCCACTGATTCTTCTTTTCTGACCAGGTAATCAACATTTGCTGGCTCACTTGCAGGGGCACTGGAACTCCCACATGAAGCGCTGCCACTCCCACAAACCCTACTTTGGTTCTATCTTGGATATACTATTTCAATTTAATTACACTAGCTTCTGGAACATGGCCTATCCCATGAGTCTTGGGCGAACTGTTAACCTACTGCATTATCAGAATTTAAGGCCTAAGCGCCACATCGCACCAGATGGTCATTACTTCCATTTACAATAAGGCCCAACAACGTGCCAATAACTGCTACTTCAATGGTATATACCATTGTCCAGCTTCAGGCAATTTCTTGTTCAAAAATCCTATGGGGACTTTCTTCCTACTCTGCTTCTGCCAAACAATCCAAATGGCATAATTATTATTAACAAAAAATTAAATAATGCTGCTGCGAACTGTACTGACCAGAGGTCCAGAGCCTGTGGAACTGCTCGATTAACTGATTCAAATGATTGCTGCCGGTCAATTCCCCACTCAAATCCATACTTCTTGCGCACTACGTTATATAATGGAGCATGTATTTCCCCCAACAGAGGGATGTGTTGCCACCAAAAGACAAACAAGCCAATGAATTGCTAAGCTTCCACTTTACCACATGGGGTAACAAAATCAAAACTCGCCTGCGCGTGTTCAGCACTGCTGGCTCGAGGGCCGGAGGGCAGATCGAGAGAGGCCTTGMGCTGAGCTGGGTAGGAGGCTTTTAGAAAAAGAGGCAGCACCCCCAAAGCTGCCCAAGGGTGGTCTGTGGGGCCCTGCATCCCCGGGGAATAGCCAGCCATTTGATTGGGCTACACAGCTGTACTGCAGCGTATATAACCCCCGCTTCCCTCTCTATCGGCCTAAGGACATCCTTAGCCGCCTTTGCGGCAAGGCCACGCTGTCGGCTCACGTTCAACTTGGTGTCCACCAGGAGCCCCCCCACGCCC
>CABHOG010000190.1:13723-40448 GCA_902168055.1 Aratinga solstitialis
GGGGGGGGGGGGGGGGGGCTGGATCCTGCCATTCTCTTCATAGGGGGTTATGGAAGGGGATGGATCCCACCCTCTGCTCCCTGCAGGGGTCCTGGAAGGGCCGGATGCAATCCCATCCCGCTCCCTATGGATGCTTTATTGGGGGGGGGGAGGGTATCATGCATGGGGTGGATCCCTCTCCATGGGATGCATCCAGGGGAGGTATTTTTATGGGAGTGTGAGGTGTGGCAGAGCGAAGGAGGGTGCACGGAGGGGGGGGGAGGACAGAGTGGCATTCCAGTGGGTGTGGATGCAGGGATCCGCTGGGAAGTGGGTGCAGGCAGGGATGGGGCTGCAGCAGCGCTGAGGGGAGGAGGAGGGGGGATGCACTGATCCTGGAGCGGGCAGGAATGCCCGAGTTGTGTTGTTTGTGCTGGAATTGGGGCTGTAGCCTCTGCTTGGGGGGGGGGTCCCCTCTCTGCTGCTTCCCCGGCTGCAGAAACTGCAGGATGGGAATTTTTTCCCTCCTCCTTCCTTGGCGAGAGCGGGAATGAACCCTTGAGTGACCTCTACAGCGAAACCCGCAGCTGCTGCGCTCCGGTTCCTCACCTGACACACGCAGCTGGGGAAGGAACACCCCTTAAAGATGCTTCCCAAAGCGCATTTGGGAAGCTCGGGGGGGGGGGGGGGGATGATACTCGGCCATTTCTTTGCTCTTTTCTTCTAGTTGCATACTGCAAGCCCTTTTTTAATATTGGGGGGGGGGGGGGGGGGGGGGGGGTGTGTGGAATTGGGTCCCTGCAAGCAGCAGGTGGCTCGGACCAGGGATGCGCCGCTTCTGGGTTACGAGCGGGATGCGACGCTGCGCTTCGTGCCGCCGGGTTGCTTCTCCCATCCGTGGTGGGTTGGTCTCCTCCATGAAGCGTCTTCTTCCCGGGCGGTCGCTGCGGCTGAATGTTAATCCATCACATGATGGTTAAACCCAGCGTGATTGCACCTTGCTGCCARTCTGTTGCCAAGAGCTGGCTTCGTGGGTGCTAAGGGGGAAGCGACACCCTCGCGGCTCCATCCTCTGGCTGCTATGGAGTGTCTCAGTGCTGCTTTTGGGGAGGGGGAAGCTGATGTATGGTGTTTGCGGGGGGTGAATTAGCCGGTGGATGGGAGATCTTGGCTTGCGCTCGCAGGATGTGGCTGATAAATCCCTCTTGGAGTTCTCTTCCCGCGTATCGTTCCGTGCCATACGCATCTTGGCTTCTCCCTGCCGTATAAAACGCACCTAGTTGTTCTTCATCGCTCAGGGAGGGTGCAAGACACCTACCACTGTTCTACCCTCCCTCAAAGGGAAGCRCAGACCCGTGGGGTTTTGGGCATCCTTGCCCATCAGCAACCAGTAACTTCTTATGGGTTGGCTGGTCCATGTGCTCTGTTGATCCAGAGCCACGTTCCCAGCCTCAAATTTACACTCCTAGAACGGCTTGGCTTGGAAATGACCTTAAGGTCCTCCAGTTCCAAACCCCCACCCCCATCTATTAAATAGGGGTTACTCTGTGCTGGAGTTGGAGTTGCTGATGGCTCATTCCAGCAGAACCTGGGCTGGTTTTCAAGTCTAAATGACTCTTTAATGTTAATCCAAATGGCTTGAGTTATGTGGATACCCTTGGGAGAGATTGTTTCAGTGCTCTTCTTACTTCGGTGCTTATGTTTGGGCAGAAAGGTGTATGTTGAGGCCTTCGATCTCCAGGGAGGTCTCTGCTCTGATGCCGAAGGAGCTTCTGAGGGGGGTATTCCCACTGAAATCCATGCTTGCTGTGTTCTTCCTGCTGCAGACCAAGCCAAACCAAGGGCTAGCCTGCCTGTGAGCCAGATGTCTTCGTGTAGCTCTTCCCAAAGAGCCTGCAGATGGGTTCAAAGGAGCTTTTCAAAGGAAGCTGCTAGCGAGACATCAAGATTTGTCAGTGCCTTAGGAAGAGGGGAGGGAGCGACTCACTGCCCTCCTGATGAAATGAACAGTGCTGGTGTTGAATGTCGGTGATTTATCGTTAAGTTCATTTGAGGAGCCTGTAACTAATTCCGTGATCTACATGGCTTAAATTAGGTCATTGAATACCTTCATCAGAGAAGCAGAAATGCCACAGTCTCCCCCGAGTTACAGCTCTGATGGAGCGGAGGTGCAGCCCTTTGGCCAAGAGCCCTGAGCTTTGTAGCTTGTAGCTGAATAAAAGGGGTTAAAAGATGCAGGAGGAGGCCACGAGGATGCTCAGGGGCTGCAGCATCTCCCATATGGAGCCAGGCTGAGAGCATTGGGGCTGTTGAGGCTGGAGAAGAGAAGCTGCGTGGAGACCTCAGAGCAGCTTCCAGTGTCTGAAGGGTGCTATGAGGATGCTGGAGAGGGACTCTTCATGAGGGGCTGCAGTGATAGGACAGGAGGTGATGGGTTCAGACTGCAACAGGGGAARTTCAGGTTGGAGATAACGAAGAAGCTSTTYSCTGTGAGGGTGCTGAGGCGCTGGCACAGGGTGCCCAGAGAAGCTGTGGCTGCCCCATCCCTGGCAGTGTTCAAGGCCAGGTTGGACACAGGGGCTTGGAGCACCCTGCTCCAGTGGAAGGTGTCCCTGCCCATGGCAGGGGTTGGAACTGGATGATCTTAAGGTCCCTTCCAACCAAAACCAGTCTGGGTTCCTATGATTGATGGACAGGAGCCACTTTCTACCGTGGCTGCAACCACAAAGTGGTTTTTATGGTTAGTCCTAGATAGCTGTCGAGTTCAACAGTGGTTCTGGCTGTTTCCTGCCCCGTCTTTATGAAGGTTAATGAAGATGTGTTCATGCACCCTAACAAACCTGGCGACGTAGGAGCAGTGAGATGATGCAGGTTGTGTACATGGCAAAGATGGCTTTTCATTCTGATTTAAAAGGAAATCGTTCCCCTAGCCTGTACTGGGAATATGGGACCTGTGACTGTAGGTTCTAATGACGTGAGTGGTAAGGATAGCAGCGTCTTGAAGCAGGAATATAGGGCCTAGACCTGATGGTTGAGAAAGAGTCTCCAACCTGTCAATGAGTTGTCTGGAAACCCTACGTTTTAGGTAATGGAGATGCATCCCACATTCTTCCAAGATAATAATGATACAAAAAAGAAGTATTTTATGAAATACCTGGCTTGTATAGGAAAATAACCACCCCAATCAGCTTGCTTGGCAGGAGATCTCCTGGGCGTGTGTTGTCAAACAGCCCTGCGCAAGAGCAGAGCTGCTCTGCCGTGATCTGGTGCGTGTTTGGTTGGATTCCCTGTTTCTGGAGCTGATCATCCGTGTTAAAAACCCTGGGAACATCCGGGGCAGCCCCAGCAGCCTCTTTGTGCATCGCTGTCTTTAGCGCTGTGGTTGGTGTCTACAGCTCATCTCTCAAGGAGGACCCTGAGTCTCCAAAATCCTGAAGCTGGTTCTGGCAGCATCGGTGGATTCATGGGATGGGTTGGGCTGGAAGGGACCGTGGAGCAACTCCAGTTCCAGCCCCTGTGTAGAAGGTCATGTAGGTCCTTTTTAAAGATGAGCCTGATTCCCTTGGGTAGGACCCCAGGGATGGAGTGACCTCAACTTTGTGCTTGTTTAAAGCTTTGTGAGGAGCTATCCCAGGGGATTAGGTGAATCCAGAGTTCTGTACCTGGATCTGGACGTGACCTACTCTGGTCTCGACCAAGTCTTTAAGCTGCATGCCATCAATTCATGCCACCATGTGGTGTTGTCATATGGGATGTGTCTGTGGAGTTGAAGTCCTGAGCTGTAGAAACACGCAGCATAGTGGTGCAGACAACTTCCCCTGCAAAGTAATTGCTTTAGATGGTGAACAAGGAGCGGCTTCCTACATTCCTGTTCTAGGAATGCCCTGATGTAGCTTCTCCTTGTCCAGATCAAGTGACCTGACCATTATTCCTGCTGGATCAGGCTGCTGACTCCTCAGTCTGCATTTAGGCTGGTGAAGCTGAAGATCCAGGGCAAGCTTTTCTGGGTGAAGTTTCCAGGTAAACTATAATGTGGATAGCAGACATGGTGTCACAGGAATCTTGGTTTGAGACTGGTTTGGGCAAGGCTCAAGTCCTCGCCTCATGCTGGCAATCAGCTTGTGTTAAGACCAAAGACCTGTGGGGTGTTCTTCTGAAGGATGAAGGCTTTAGTTCACTTCTGGTACAAGGGGCAATGGCTTTAAGGTGAGACAAAGGAAATTCAGGTTGGGACTGGATGAGCTTTAAGGTCCCTTCCAACACGAACAGTTCCATGATTCTATGAATATACAGAGTCTTAAACAAGCAGAGCCCAGCAACCTTCAATGAAACCACCGAATAAACCCCAGCCTGTAGGGACTGGCCTGATTCCAGGACGGAAAGTGATGTATAATGTGGTAGGGCTGCAAGTTCCTGACGCTGCAGCAGCTCCGTGGAGGGGCTCGGCTCTGGGGGATGGACCGTAAGTCATCCCGTGGCAGGTTTTTGGGCTTGCCTGTGCCCACTGCCGCTGCGCAGCTGTGTTTTTATGGAATGCTGCTTTAAACATGCTTAGCCCAGACAATAAATATCAGCAAGAGCGTCATTCTGGCTGCTGCTGAAGATCGTTGCAAATGTCACCATGACCTCTTCCCTCCAGAGCAACTGATTTCTTCCTGTCCTCAGCAGCGATGCTTTGAATCCTGCTTTTTTGCTTCAGTGATTATTCCCTTACATGCTCTAGATAATGCATTGAAGCTAGAAAGGAAGAGAGCTTTCCTTTTCCTCATCTCAAAAAGAAACCTTTCTGCTGTAATCCTGCTCTTTTCCCACTTGGCATCTAATCCAGGCTGGCTGGTTTTAATTCCACGATGCAGGCGAGGGATAAAGGTCCTCCAGGTGCTGAGGAGAAGAAGTGGAGCACTCTCTAGATAGCATCTGCACCGTGCCCTTGGAATTCCTCCTGGAACTGCTCCCAGGAACCCCAAAGCTGGTTTGCTCATCCCAGCTCCTGGCTGGAAGTGAAGGAACCTCATTGAGCTGTTACAACGGGAGGTGCCTCGTTTCTCAGGTTCTTCATCCTTCGCTGTTGCGCTGACCTTAATAGAGCTGGTGGCTGTGTTTATTCTCTTCTTGCTGCTGGGGCTCTTCCTGCCCTTTAAATGTTCTCACAAACACCTCTGCAAGAGGCAGTCCTTATGGGTGCCTGACTTCTAAGGAGCCAAACGCATCGCTCTGGCTTTTGGGGGCTGCAGCATCTCCCGTATGGAGCCAGGCTGAGAACATTGGGGCTGTTGAGCCTGGAGAAGAGAAGCTGCGTGGAGACCTCAGAGCGGCTTCCAGTGTCTGAAGGGGGCTACAGGGATGCTGGAGAGGGGCTCTTCATCAGGGACTGGAGCGATAGGACAGGAGGTGATGGGTTCAGACTGAAACAGGGGAAGTTGAGGTTGGGGATAAGGAAGAAGCTCTTTGCTGTGAGGGTGCTGAGGCGCTGGCACAGGGTGCCCAGAGAAGCTGTGGCTGCCCCATCCCTGGCAGCGTTCAAGGCCAGGTTGGACACAGGGGCTTGGAGCAAGCTGCTTTATGCCTGTGGCAGGGGTTGGAGCTGGATGAGCTTGAAGGTTTCTTTCCAGCCCAAACCATTGTATGACTTTCAGCACCATCCAAGCCGATGAGCAGGCAACCGGAGATCCTCATCTCTGCGTTGTCTAATGAAAAATGAAATGAAAAAATCAAATTAAAGGTACTGTTTTCAACTTGTTAAAGTGCTTTTTTGGCTATAAATGGGAAGGAGATGGGAATGGGAAGAGAGGACTCGTGAACTGTGACGTGTAGTGACCCAGCGGTGTAATTTAGAGAGCAGAAACCACTCTTCCTGCAGCGAAAGATGTGGAAATTTCTGACTGTTGATTAACATCTCATCAAACTCACAGCCAATGAGGCCTGAAATAGGCTGTCAGAGGGAGAGAAGGTTTTGCTTATTGTGTTTTACAGGCAGGGTGATCCTGCAAGGGTTTGTTCCTGGGTTCAACAGTGAGTGGAAGTCGTGTTTCAGGTATAGAGCAGAGATTTTGACTTCTGGCTGATGTTAAAGTTTGCTGACTCTTTAAAACACAGTTTGACTGTGAAGAAAGCCCTTGCTGGGATGAAGGGGAGGTGTAAGGAACACGGGGATAAGAGATATCTGGGCTGGAATATGGCGTTAGAGGAAGGATGCCAGGAGTTGGCTGCACTCCTGGCCATCAGTGACTTAGCCAGGCTTGGATCAGTGGATAACTGATCTAAAGGTGGTTAAGTCTCCTCTTTTGTGGTGCCATGTGTAGGGACTGGGGGTTGTAATTTCAGAGTAGAAACCTCGGGATGTATTGGATGGCAGTGCAGCATCAGAACTCAGTTTCCGACTGGGAAATGTCGCGCATGTGTGTATGGAATGGTTTGGGTTGGAAGGGAGCTCAAAGCTCATCCAGTCCCACCCCCTGCCATGGGCATGGACASCTTCCAGTGGAGCAGGGGGCTCCAAGCCCCTGTGTCCAACCCGGCCTTGAGCACTGCAGGGATGGGGCAGCCACAGCTTCTCTGGGCACCCTGTGCCAGCGCCTCAGCACCCTCCCAGGGAAGAGCTTCTGTCTCAGAGCTCATCTCCATCTCCGCTCTGTCGGTTAAAGCCATGATGCTTCGTCCTGTCCCTACAGGCCCTTGTCCAAAGCCTCTCTGTAGCCCCTTTAAGGCACTGGAGCTGCTCTCAGGTATGCCCAGAACCTTCTCTTCCAACCCCGATGCTGTCCCTATTCTACCAATGGGAAGAGACCTTGATATTTTCAGTAGTCATGCAGTGAAAGCACACTGGACTCGCATCCCGGCCCTCTGGCCTATGACTGCTTCTGACCATGCTGTCTCCTCCTCCTTTACCACCCAGCAGCGTAGAAACATGTCAGAGTTGAAGCTGAGCGCTGTCTGTGCGGCGTAGCCCCTCTAGAAATCACACATGTCTGGTCCATTTGTGCCCTTGTCGGATGCCCACGGTTTCTGGGCTGCCTCTTCCYGAGGTGATGACATTTCTCTGTCTGCCTCGTTGCGTTTGTATTGATCTTCCCTCTCTGCTCCGAGCTCCGCTTGACTGTAAATGGCTTCCACAGGCGGCGTGTTTGGAAACCCAAGCTTTTCAGCATCCACAGACGTCACCCTGCCAACTGGAGCTGTAGGTTTATGATCTTTATTGATCTTGCCGTGGTGTTTCTTGCAAGCCTCAGAGCGCTTCACGCACACTTGGGGAGAGGTCATTGCCCTGGGTGGAAAAGTGCACTCGCTTCTTGCCTGCCCTGTGGCCGTTTCCCTTCCAGAAGGGAAGGATGGGCAATAGGGGGTGTGGAAATAGGGGTAGGATTGAAGCTACTTAAGTCTGAAGGGGGCCTACGAGGATGCTGGAGAGGGATGCTTCCTCCGGGATTGTAGCGATAGGACAAGGGGGAATGGGTTCAAATTGAAACAGGGGAGGTTTAGTTTGGATATAAGGAAGAATTTCTTACCTCCAAATATCTTTCTTATATCTTACCCAAATATATTTCTTATATCCAGAATATCCAAGCTTATATCCGGCTTTCAAGGCCAGGTTGGACAGGGCTTGGAGCACCCTCCTCTAGTGGAAGGTGTCCCCGTCCGTGCAGGGGTTGGAACTGGATGAGCTTTAAGGGCCCTTCCAACCCAAACCAGTCCATGGCTCTGCAAGTCAACCCATGGGTTGTTTAGCCCAAATAATCCCTCTTTGAAGTCTAAATCCTTTAAAGGGCTAGGAATGAAGCAGCAACAGCGGTGTGCTGAGACATGAAGTTTGGGCTCGAAAGGCAAAAAGCTGCTCCTTGAAGAGCCTGTTTTGCTTCCTTTGGTTCTGCTGGCGTTGGGTTTGGGTTGGTTGTTTTTTGGTGTCCATCTGTTAGATTACTCACCGTGAGGAACGCGGCTCGAGCTGTGGAGGATGTGCAGATGTATCATCAGYTTTATTAGTAATTAAGCTGTCTCTTAAGTACTTTCTGAGTCCTGAAGTTGGCTTCCTGGCTGCTGCTGTTTCTGCTTCATAAGCTGCTTTGCTGCCTTTAATCTAACGTGTGTGCATCTGTCAATCCACAGCCCCTCAAAGGCAGGGACAGGAGAAATCCTGTAGAGCCTTCTCCGTGTGCTGTGGTGGCCAAGGCTTTAATAGTCATAATACAACAAAAACACAAACTCCTCTGACTCCGACAGTGTTTTCATGCGGTCAGGAACATTTGGGAAGAATTAGAGGAAGAAGGAAAAGACAAACAAGGAGAATGATGACTGTTGGGAGCAGAGATAAGGAATTGGCGTTACGCGCATCTCTGACCGGATCAGCAGGCTCTTGGCGAGGCGTGTGGTTTTCTTCCGAGGAAAGCAATGGGATTTGGGTGGAATGAGCATAAAGCAGGTTGTTTGCTGAGGCTGCCAGGCTTGGATTCGCTGCTTCGCATCCGTTTGGCTACCCGTGACTGCTGCTGCTTGYGGCTCGGGGTGTTTTGTTGGAGCTGAGGTCATGGTTTGGCCTCTGCTGGAGTTAAATGCAGTGGCTGTGTTGGGAAGGGAGCGTGGGGAGGAGAGCAAGAGGTTGCTCGAGTCAGAAGCTACCTCAGGCTGCTGGTGGTTGTCTCTCAAGGACGTCCACAGCTGAACACCTAAAGGAGCCATCCACATRGCAAGCTTTCTTCTTAATGCAGTTTTCTATCCAAGGTAGGAAGGGTGCTGAGGTCTGGGTGGTTTGAAACCCCTCTGCAGCATCCCTGGTGGGTTTCTTGCCTTTCTCCTTCACGGCAATATATAGAATCATGGAATGGTTTGGGTTGGAAGGGACCTTGGAGCTCCTCCAGTTCCAACCCCTGCCACAGGCAAGGACACCTTCCACTGGAGCAGCTTGCTCCAAGCCCCTGTGTCCAACCCGGCCTTGAGCACTGCCAGGGATGGGGCAGCCACAGCTTCTCTGGGCACCCTGTGCCAGCGCCTCAGCACCCTCCCAGGGAAGAGCTTCTGCCTAAGAGCTCATCTCCATCTCCCCTCTGGCAGGTTAAAGCCATGATGCTTTGTCCTATCACTCCAGGCCCTACCCAAAAGTCTGTCCCCATCTTTCTTATGAGCCCCTCTTAAGTACTGGGAGGCAGCGATTTAGAAAGGGTCTCTCTCCATCCAGAGTTATTCATTGGGACTGATGAAGCAGCGACCACCAAGGGCCTCTTCCTGCGTGTTTCCTCTTCTCGTGCTCTGAGCTCTCTCCATGACGTTCCAGCTCTGGTGCAGAGCTTGTGCTGCACTGATGGTGAGGTTCTGGACCCCCATGGAGTTTCCTGCTGTGTGTGGATGAGACCCTCTGCATGATGGGCTCGTCTGGGGTGGAGGTCTTGCATTGCTGTCTTGGAGTCTCCCATATAGATGATACAAGGATCAGAGTAGCATCACTATAGGTGTGACTTGATGCAGTGGGGTATCAAAAGTATATAGGAAGCTCTTTGTTTTGCATTAAATTTCAGCTTAGAAGGACTTTCATTCCACCGCTGCCCCATCCAAGGCTGCAGAGAGCATTCGCTTCCCTACTTCCACCTTCTGTGCCATTTCCGAGAGATGCTGTTGAATCTGTCAGGCTGTGAGGCAAAATTGCAAATGAATACATCAACGCTGCTTTCATTTAGAAGCTTTTTCTTTTCCCTTTCCAGTTCTGCAGATCTAACATCTCCTGAATGTCACCTTGAGGAATTCATGTTGCAGCGTGGCTGCGGATCGGATATAGGGAAGTAGGGGCGGCACGTGCTCAAAAAGTAACCCTCCCTGGGAAGGAAGCAGTGGCTTGGAGAACACTTTAGCCCATTCGCTGGGTTATAGATCTTTTGGCCTTATCTAATAAAAAGTTCTCTAGGTTTTCTGTTCAAGGTGAGTAATGTGCCTCGAACTTCAAACCATGACAAGTGCCTCTGCAGCAATTATTTTCCTGTCAAGCTTGTGCTCACCTAAGCACTGCACCTTTCTTCTTCAGCTGGAAGGGAGAAGGTGCTTGGACAGGGCTTTTCATCACAGACAAAGGTGGGAATAAGTTCTGTAGGAAGAGGAGACTTGTTCTGAGTGTATTAATTGGGGTTATTGTGAAGGCACAATGCCTGCCTTAGCCAGAATGTGTTCTACCATTGGGCTTTAAGCTGAGGCAAGATTCCTGACGAAAGGGGCTTTTCTATCAGTGTCAAAATGTAGGTTTTGGTGCTGGAGGTTGGAAACAGCCAACCCTGTTCCCAGGCATGACTTTGCTGCTTAAAGCAGACCAGAGAATGAGGTGGAGGAGGGCTTGTGTGGACGGGAGGACCATGAAATAAGCCCTGTTTCCCCCCACTGCATTGTTCTGTCATCCCCAGGTTGACATCTGGTATCATCTGAGAAAATGACGCTCAAAGCAGGAAAACTAACGCAGACCTTTGCTAGAAGCCAAGCTTGGTGTGCAGGTGGAACAGGTCTGGCAGCAGAACCCTCTGCTGTCTGATACTCCTCTACGTAGGAAGCATCTGATCCAGACCTGTAAGCCGCAGGTTGTATTCATCTCGCTGTGGCTGCCTCTTTTCATGTGCTGATGGGTGTATTGTGAACGTTCATGACTATTAACTGTAAACGCTCCTGCCTGTTACTCCCACCTGGAATACTGTGTCCAGCTCTGTGGCCTCCAACACGAGAGGGACATGGAGCTGTTGGAGCAAGTTCAGAGGATGCCACGGAGCTGCTGCAAGGGCTGGAGCAGCTCTACGCTGGAGCCAGGCTGAGAGAGCTGGGCTGGGGCAGATGGAGAAGAGAAGGCTCCTGAAGGGGAGACCTTAGAGCAGCTCCAGTGCCTAAAGGGGCTACGGGAGCTGCTTGGAATTGAATGAGCTTTAAGGTCCTTTGCAACCCAAACTGTTCTGTGGTTGTTCGCAGCGGGATCTGAAGCAGAGGGGACAACTCTTAAGCTGAGCCTGTTTGTCTGGCTTGTGGCGCATCATGCCAGGGTGCCAAAATGAAGTCGTTTTCTTTCATTATCAACTATATGGACAGTTACACATAATGTCTGCCGATCTCCAAGCTAATGCAAAGTGAGCCTGCTTCCATTCTGAAGGCTGGCCGTGTCACCAGGCACTGGTAGGGTGCTTTGAAGCATGCAGTTATCCTACCAGACACAAGACTTATCTGTCATACCCAAGTAGACTTGCTTTGTGTGTGAATCTCCCTGCAAAACTGTACCCCAAAAGGCTGGGTTTTTTTCCCCCTCCTTAAAAGTCTTAATGAATGATATTTCCACTCCACAGGGGGAAAATTTATACAGCGTTATCTGCAAGTGTGGTTTTAGCCACATTATCCACATGCTCCAAGTGCAGATGGAGAGACATATGCCAGGAGTATCCAAAAGTACATCTACGGTTCTTTTGTATTTTCCCTGTTGCTAAAAGGGTTCAAATGGATACAGACCCCTCCGTTTGCTTAGAAGAACCCAGGACACTCATTAAAGTAAGACAATCATGGGATGGTTTGGGTTGGAAGGGACCTTAAAGCTCATCCAGTTGCAAGCAGTTCCCATAGTCATTTAGGCACTGAAGATGCTCTAAGGTCTTCCCAAAGCCTTCTCTTCTCAAGGCTGAGCAAGCCCAACTGCTTAAAGCCCTACTACTTAAGACTTGAATTCCTATTCCCTTCTTGGTCCCCTTTCTCAGAAATGAAAGGTGCAAAATGCCTAAACAGGGAAAATTGAGGCTAGGGCGGTGTATTTAATAAGCTAATGCCATGGACAGATGTGCTGGAATTGGATTCATCCTGGAGAATCTGTCAGCTTGGGAAATGGACCTACAGAGGCTGCTGCAAATATGCCCATTGAAGTAATTAAAGGTTATTGATGATTCATGTATCTCCACCCACAGAACGCTGCTCATAATCGTTTTCAGACTATCCTGTAGGGCAGAGATCATTAACCCTTGGGATTACCTGGAACACTGCGTCCAGCTTGGGGGCCCCCAACAGAAGAGGGACATGGAGCTGTTGGAGAGAGACCGGAGGAGGCCATGGAAATGCTGAAGCAGCTCTGCTCTGGAGCCAGACTGGGTCAGCAGGAGAAGAGAAGGCTCCTTAAGGGGAGACCTGAGAGCAGCTCCAGTGCCTAAAGGGGCTACAGGGAACCTGGAGAGGGGCTCTGGACAAGGGATGGAGGGATGAGACAATGGGAATGGCTTTAACCTGCCAGAGGGGAGACTGAGATGAGCTCTGAGGCAGAAGCTCTTCCCTGTGAGGGTGCTGAGGCGCTGGCACAGGGTGCCCAGAGAAGCTGTGGCTGCCCCATCCCTGGCAGTGCTCAAGGCCAGGTTGGACACGGGTTTGGAGCACCCTGCTCCAATGGAAGGTGTCCCTGCCCGTGGCAGCGGTTGGAGCTGGAGGAGCTCCAAGGTCCCTTCCAACCCAAACCATTCCATGATTCTCAGCAGTTTTGGATCCCGTCCCACCGTGGGCCTTTGGCTTTGGTGTCTGCGTGGCCAGGAAGCGTCTGTCGCATCCCTGCGTTCATCTCGTCTCCACTCATTTAACTCTGTTTCATGTGGCTGCTGGTTTCTTGCCTAGCAGCACAATGTGTTTTTTAGCAAAACACCGGCTTTGCTCTAGAACACTGTTTTATTTCCCTTGATCCTCCAGTGTATTGACAACTTCAAGTCAACGCTCACACTGCTGACCTACAGATCTGAGTACGGGCATGCAGGGGTTACCCCAAAGTGAGGGGATCCCTTTGTGTGTGTTCATCCTGGGGACGCAGCACTGAATTGAGGCATATTTGGGCTATTTCTACTTCATTCCCCCTGCACTGATTGTTTTACAAGTAGAGATCCAATGGGTTTTAGCCAGAGATTTGCAATGCTAGAAATTATTTGGCCATCTGTTGTAATTGTTAAGAGGCATTCATACCATGTGAAGATACCAAACCTGAAATTAATGTCTCCCAGGTACGTTAGGGTGGTCCTCCAGTGAATGTGTGTGATTATGGTATGCAGCTTGCTCAGATTGCAGTGTTTCATGGCTAAACCCTAAAAAAACCCCTGCCTCGGTTGTGATTTGCTGCAGAAGCGCATCACGGAGGCCTTCGAACCCTGAGGTTCCATATCCTGAAGCCAGCCATCCACTTCAGATGGAACTCAGCCCTTTGAAATGGGGAACGAAGTGGAGAGCTGGGGTAGTATCGGCTGCTTTTTAGCTGTGGATTCCCATACCTCTCCATGGGATGTTAAGTGTGAAGGGCCAGGAATACCGTTTGGCTTGGAATCTTGACTGGCGTGAAACCACTTTGTCTGTTTGGGAGTATAATGTTGGGCTCAGGCATGAGTTTAGGAGGGAAAGGAGGTGAAATAGGGTTGTTTATAACAAGTTGGAGCAAAGGTTTACTAGCCCAGTATCCCACCTCCTGACGGTGAATGTTGTCTTCATCTCCTGTGGTCCTGGGAGATGGGTACGTAGCAATTGCAGCTCTGGGTCCTTGACTTTATCATAGGATCATCGAATCATAGAATGGTTTGGGTGGGAAAGGACCTTTAAAGATCATCCGGTTCCAACCCCTTTGAGTCATAGAATCAACCCCATTGAGTCATAGAATCAATCTCATTGAATCATAGAACGGTTTGGGCGGAAAGGGACCTTAAAGCTCATCCAGTTCCAACCCTCTGTGATGGGCAAGGACACCTTCCACTGGAGCAGGTTGCTCAAAGGGGTTTGTGAGTGATGGCAGAGCTTTTAAGGGGGCTCTCAGCAAAGCTGTAGTACATATCTCAGCTGTGTTGGGAGCATATGGACTTAAATATCTTTGAGGTGGCCATCTCCTAATGGTTTAAATATTCAGATGTTAAACATCGCTAAATATCCTTTATTTTCCCATTCCCTAAGTGATACTTTAATCCTACACTCGGCTGAAATATAATTGCCATGCTCTTCTGTGAGTAGCCTCTTGGAAGATCTTTATCCCGGAGCTATGTAAAGGCTGGTTTATCTCCTGGCTTGTTAAAGCCAGCCTTTATGAGAGGCAAAGGCACAGCTCCCTCCGCAAGGTTGAAGGAGACCTTCCCTTCCTCCTTAGCAAGTCTCTACTGTGGATGCAAACTAGCATCTGTAACAAAGTTATGGACAAAGTAATTTGGTTGGTAGCGTTCAGAAGGATATCCAGAGAGTGTTTCATGCTGTTAAGCGTCCCAGGCATGTCATACAATGAACCCTTTTGCTGGGAAGAGGAGGAATTGGCTGCTGGAAGACAAGATGCAATTAACTGTAGGGATCAATGGCGATCAATTAAAACCTGTACTCCCTGGGCTATGAAACACTGAAAACATCTGTCCGTGGCACATTTAAGGTGAGATGTGGCTGTTTGAGCTGGTTTTCTGATGTTACCTTTTAACTGGGTTTAACTTAGTATAAATTTAAGGCTACACGAAGCTTTAAACCTGTTTTGACTTGGGCAGCATCCATGCTGAGTGAGCTACCCTCTTCAGGGTCAGGAAATCATCGTTTCTTTCTAATAAATCCCTAAGAAGAGTGAATATAAAGGCACAAACATGCAAGAGGGCTACAAAAACCTTGTCAGCAAGTAGAAGGTGCGAAAGGAGTGCACAAGAAATGGCTTAAACCTTTTATAGGTAATAAGTAGTAGGGACAAAGTGATGTCAGGAAGTCAGGATGGATTGGCAAAGTAGAAATGTGGGGGGAGATGTAGTGTTAATACAGACGGACATGAAGCAGGAAGATGGAAAGTGGATGTGAAGGAAGGAGAGGATGCTCCAGGGTATGCATCGGAGTTGCGTGCAGCAAGAGGACGTCGAGGCTTTTTGATAGTGATAAGGGATGAAGGGAAGTGCAGGCTGAGGAAACACAGTGACTTTGGAAGTGGTTGTGATGAGGGCATGGATAGAAGTTCATTTCCTAAGTGGCTGCTGGGTTCTTGAATCGTCTTTGTATTTAATGTGCTGCTTTTATGTCTTTCATGCAACTTGGAGGCAAGGTGTGTGGGTACAGCAGGGAAAACAGGGAACATGAAATATATTCTAGGAAAACTTAATTCAGGCAGAATATAGGGAGGATTTAATGTCTCTTCTAGCTTTTTTTTGGGGGGGGGAGTTAGACATTCTTGTTGTGGAATGCCTTCAGGGCATTTGGTTAGGCAGTGCAGAAATAGATGAGCTTAAGAATGGCTGTCCTGGATAGTTGCCTGACATGGGAGGATCTAGAGTGGTCTGTGCAAGCTTCATGAAGGTGCTGAGGCGCTGGCACAGGGTGCCCAGAGAAGCTGTGGCTGCCCCATCCCTGCAGTGCTCAAGGCCAGGTTGGACACAGGGGCTTGGAGCACCCTGCTCCAGTGGAAGCTGCCCATGGCAGGGGTTGGAGCTGGAGGAGCTTTAAGGTCCCTTCCAACCCAAACCATTTCATGATCTTAAAGGCTTTTCCCAACCTAAACAATTCCGTGATCCTATTGAACACTTGGAAGCGATGCACAGCACTGTCTGATTTGCCTTTGTTTTTAATTGCAAAGGCAAAATGAATAAAAGTTAGAGAAGGTGGAACTCGTTTCAAGTTGGGTTCTGCTCCTGCTACCTTGGTTGCAGACCCTGATCAGCATCAGTGGAGGAGGGAGATTAAAACAAAGCTCTCCTGATATTGCTTGTAGCTGAATATGCTACTTTCTTCTTGTGAAAGTCTCTTCTCCTGAAGACTAAGTGCTGCCTCTCAGAGCAGAGCTATTGAGATGCTTGGAGTATTTTTGGCTTGGGAAGATAATGAAGCCTTAATGCAGCAATCCATTTGATACAGAAGATCAAAAGACACAAAGAACTCGAGTTAGAATCCAAGCGTGGCAGGACACAGAAATAGAAATGACAAAGTGTGGGGGATCTCATCGCGTAGCCGTCGTCTTCCAAGCATTCCTTTTGGTTTGCAGGCTGGGAAATGGCAGGGCAGCTCCAAATGTATCCCTTAAAGGAAGAAAGGGGTGGGATGCGTTCCAAGGAGCCTCTGTATATTAAACAAAGATAAATCCAGTGTACTGGTACTTTGAAATCTCTTCTCATGCTATTCATAAAGCTTCAAAACCCAATAGATTTCCAGGGAGAACAAAGACGTGTTTGTGGGCATCCAGCTTGCTGAGGTGACTGCTAACATGAGATGTGGGATGGAGGAAGAGGAGACACATCATGGCATACGGCTTGAATTGCTTTGTTGGTAGAATCCAACCTGCACCTTCCAGCTGGTGCTTTTATGGTTGCTGGGGAGTTGAGCCCAAATTTACCTTCCTAATCCATGCAACTCGATGGTGCCAAGAACTCTCTCTTCCTTGAACTCAGCTCTTTAACGGGAGGAAGGAGCTCCGGTTTAGCTGTATTGTTGCCCTAGCTTCTATCCCTTTAATCCACCGTATTGAAGACTATTCCTAAGGGATGCCTTTTCTTTGTATTCCTTGGGAGGAATGGAGTAGAGATGTTAAATGCGAACTCTTCCAACTTGGTCAACCCATTTGTGCGATGCACTTTCTGCCCTCGGTGTTTCAGGTTCACTTATTGCTCACCAATCTCCTTTTATCAGCTAAAAAGAAGGAAAAGCCTTAAAGTGCTTTATAGGGTGAAAATGTCTGGAGCAGATTTTGATGTCTGACTCAGGAGCTCTTCTATGTCAGCTGGAGGAGAAAGAAGAGGAATTGGAAATACTCAATACTTCATGAGCCACAGTGCAAGACAGTGTCTAATGCAGCTGTAACCTGATTTGGGGTTTTAGAGCTCCCTGTATTGATTTGTCACTTAAACGGCTGTGTTCTGTGTCCGTTGTACAAGGAGGGAGGAGAAAGAAAATGCTCTATAACTGAATTCCTGCGGGCGCACAGAGTGCTCTTCGAGTAATGGACGGCCCATCATCAAGGTGCTTCCCGGTGCTCAMATGGTACTTGGGCTGTTACTGATGTGTAATTGTGTTTATTTCTATTTCAAGCCACTGTGGGGCTTGTTTCATGTTTCAGGTGCAAAGAGGAAAACGGAGGAGTGGGCGCGATGATCTGGGGGGCTTTGGCTTTAGGATACATCTCAATGGATGTCTACCTGTGTTCTGTCCTCTTCAAATCCTAGCCTTGCCTGATTATTGAGGAGCAAGCGCGTCTTAAACTTGTCTCACGCGTTTCTCTGRGTCCAGCTCTCAGTCTTAGAGCCATTTATCAGCCAAAGTAGCAATAAATTATAAATGTGCTAGAAAAAAAGCCACCCTTGATGTTTAAGACATTCTCTTCTCTACTCATCTTGCCTCGTCTTTAACTACAGTTTGTGACCACGGCTTTTAAAAGCACGGATCATTGACTTTGAGATCGGCAGGCAAAATTCCTTCAGCTCTGATGTGCCTCTCAGCAATTAGCGTCCAAGGAAGGAGAATTGAGCAGAGTGGGAATGTTGGGTGAGTGATTCGAAGCCGTTGCTTAGAGCTGTGGGCACTTGGACCCACATTCAGCCTGTCTGGCGGTTCCGGTTTCTCCTTTAAGATGCATTGCCCAGCCAAGTGCAATAGTCTCGTCTCAGGACTGGAGGGCTCGTGTTCAGCAGAGGTAGGACTGCCAGGGTGTCTGTCTTTGGGCAGAGATCTTTGGTGTGCTTGGAGTGCAGCACCATCTGGCAACCTCAGCACCATGCAGCAACCTCAGCCCCAGCGTGTGGGCAAGGATTTGCTTGGTTCTAGGTGAGAACTGGGAAGTGTTAGAGCCCTTGGAGGCCATGGAGATGCTGCGAGGGCTGGAGCAGCTCTGCTCTGGAGCCAGGCTGGGAGAGCTGGGCTGGGGCAGCCTGGAGAAGAGAAGGCTCCTGAAGGGGAGACCTTAGAGCAGCTCCAGTGCCTAAAGGGGCTGCAGGAAAGCTGGAGAGGGGCTTTGGACAAGGGATGGAGGGACAGGAGAAGGGGAATGGCTTTAACCTGCCAGAGGGGAGATGGAGATGAGCTGCGAGGCAGAAGCTCTTCCCTGTGAGGGTGCTGAGGCACTTGGCACAGGGTGCCCAGAGAAGCTATGGCTGCCCCATCCCTGGCAGTGCCCAAGGCCAGGTTGGATGGGGCTTGGAGCCCCCTGCTCCAGTGGAAGGTGTCCCTGCCATGGAGCTGGAGGAGCTCCAAGGTTCCTTCCAACCCACACCAGTCYGGGATTCTCTTGTGCATCTTCCACCTTTGAAGAAGCCGTGCTTGGTGACTGGTGAGGCTGTTGGTGCTGCTGGTGGAGGGCAGATAAGATTTACTGCACACGGCTCGGTTTAACCTGCGGTCCCCTTTGTGGCGATCTGCTCTTCCAAGTATTGAGATACAAGTCAATAAAAGGAGCTGAGGGTCTGATCTGGAGGCCGGGGTTCGGTACGGGACTTGAGTGAAAATACAGCAGAGCAATGGGGACTTCTGTGTCATGACTTCAACGTGGGTTTTGTCTGGATTCGTTTTCCAGAATAGCCTTTTAGGTCATTTTGCCTTTCACTGTTTGCTGTCAGCACCTACTTGTCCATGCTTCTTGCTTTTCTAAGCAGTATGTTCTTTGATTGCCTCCACGTTAGATAGGCTTTCCTCTCGAACATCTCAGAACCAAAACCATGGCCTCTGTGGAGCCAATGTCAAACTGACTGCATACTTTCTCCATAGACACTTCACATAAACTCACTTTACTTGCTTGGAGAGCATCCGAACCGGTTCCGACTTTGGTTTCGAACTGTGGGAGAGGTGTGTGCAAGGAGCACTGTGATAGGGAGAGTTGTGAGCATCACCCGAAACCTGGACTGTGTAAGACAGGCAAAGCCAGTTTTGAAGACAACGTCTGCTCCATGCGTAAATAACAACTGTCGTCTCCCAAGCTCCATAAAATATCGTGGTAAGGTTTGCCTACGAAAACCTGGAGTCTACRGGAAACCTGGAGAGGGGCTTTGGGCAAGGGATGGAGGGACAGGAGAAGGGGAATGGCTTTAACCTGCCGGAGGGGAGACTGAGATGAGCTCTTAGGCAGAAGCTCTTCCCTGTGAGGGTGCTGAGGCGCTGGCACAGGGTRCCCAGAGAAGCTGTGGCTGCTCCATCCCTGGCAGTGCTCAAGGCCAGGTTGGACACAGGGGCTTGGAGCACTCTGCTCCAGTGGAAGGTGTCCCTGCCCATGGCAGYGGTTGGARCTGGAGGAGCTTTCAGGTCCCTTCCAACCCAAAGCATTGTCTGATTCTRTGAAGCTTGCTTATCCTGAAAGGCRCCAAACAGACACTGTTTCCTTCTAGTTGCTAAGTAGTGTCTGGGTGATGATTTGACTAATTTTCCCCGCTGCGTTGCTCTGCTCGAGGGATCTAATCAAGGAGCAAATTGCAGGTCTGGCTGATTCCACTTATCTTGCTGCCTTGCTGTTCAGGTTCAAGGGACCTGCCTGGCTTTGTCATTTGAAAGCAAGCTCCTAAATATATATCTATGTTTTTTCAGGGTGGTATTAGTGGATTAAAGGCTTTGCCATAGAGCTTGGGCTCACAATAGCTGCTGGTGTGAGTCGCTGCGCCGTCAAAGCTGCGCTGCGGCAGCGCGCACGCAGGC
This sequence comes from Aratinga solstitialis, assembly GCA_902168055.1. Taxonomy (NCBI): domain Eukaryota; kingdom Metazoa; phylum Chordata; class Aves; order Psittaciformes; family Psittacidae; genus Aratinga; species Aratinga solstitialis. The sequence continues at coordinate 33,266 of CABHOG010000190.1, forward strand.
TTTCTGCCAGCGGAACGCTGCGACTGTGTAACCCCGGGAAGCTTTTTGGGCTCTTTGAATGGAGCCGGTGGTGTGGCAGGTTAAGAACCTTTCCATGGAGATTCCCTGCGACAGCCTCTGTGGAAGAACGTCCCGCTTGAATCACTGCTGCGCCGGTAATCGTGTTAAATACAGCCGTTCTGTCCGAATCCTCCCGTCATTCCTAAAAATGCCATTACATAGCGTCCTTTTAACCTGGTTACCTGCTTTTTTATGGCTTTTCAAAGGGATTCCTTCATTTCCTCTGCCCTATTTTCCCTGGCCAGCTCTGCTGCAAGCCTGACATGGGTAGAAGAGGAATTTTCTGCTTTCCCACAGGGGCAGAAGTCTGATTTGCTCACGTAAGGCATCACTCAAATAATCAAGCCTTTCTGGTTCTTTGTTCCTGGTGCCTATTATTGGAAAAGGATGCTGCTGGGAATTGCTGAGGGCTCCTGCGAAGGACTAAGGAGGGGTTGGATAAAAAAGGAGCAGGTTCAGGAGAAGGATTTGGTAGCCTGTAGTCCTTTCTTTCTTGCCCCGTATAGTAAGCGGGAGGTGAGAGTTGGGTTGTTTGTCCTATGTAATAAGAGCCTCATTTCTAGCAGTCCTGGGCCGTGTTATCCCGAAATTGCTGTAACCATGTTGAATGCTGTCCCATTCCCAAACGGACAGAATGGGGAAAAGAAATGATTTYCATAACAATAACTTCCCTGTTTCCCTAGCCCGGAGCTCCATGTCTCCAAAGATGTAGGCGATGGGTGGGTTGGTTGAAAGTCTTCCAGTTCAATAGCAGCTTCTCTCCTGTTTTGTTCTCCAGAGTGGTGGAATTTGGCCTTCTGTATCTTTGAGCGTTTGTTTCAGGGTGTTAAGAGTTCAGGGGAAACGGAGCAGGAATTACTTTTGCCTTATATTCATGAAATCATCCAGCATTGGAAAGGACCTTAAGATCTTGTAGATTCAGCCCTCTGCCATGGGCAGGAGCACCTTCCACTGGACCAGGTTGCTCCAAGCCCCATCCATCCTGGCCTTAAACACTTTCAGGGATGGAGAATTCCCAGCTTCCTTGGGCAGCCTGTTCCAGTGCCTCACCAACCTGTTCCAGTAGGCATGATTCCATTTTAAACGGACTGGGGGCAATGGAAGTGGGGCTCTGTACTAGGAAGTTGATGGGTGGCTTTGCTTTGGAGTAGTTCATCACTACCCGAGTTGCTGAAAACACGTTACTTGATGGACCCTCTTTACGRGCATCCAAGACCATGTTGACTTCTGTGTCAACCTCTCCTTCCTTCGTAGAACCAAGTTAACTGATGCTGTTGGTAGTCACCTGAATTGGCTGTCTGCTGACCAACTTAATGTTCTGCTCTGAGGAGTCATCTGAAAATAGGACTTTGAGAACTAAAGATTTAAAGATACCTATTTAAATATGCTCCATGCCAAATGAAGCTCCTCACGTAACTGGTACTGCAGGTATTTCAATAACTAGCCTTGCTCTACAGCTTGGCTATCCTGCAGCAGTCTCTCTTCCAGCCACAAAGCCCAAAGCTTTGAGTCAGCTCCTCAGCTGTGCTGGCTCCAGAGTGTTTCTTCCTCCATCACAATTCCTTTTCACTTGGCTTTCCCATTTGCCAGCGCAGCAATCATTACCTGCTCTGGCACTGAATAAATAGCCATTAATCATATTGACAGCTCCGTGTTGACTTCCAGGGCATCTATTACTCCATGGTACAAGACCAAATCTTGTTGTACTGTGTCTAACTCATCCACTCAGCCATTCCTCCTCCTTCCCTGACTGTTCATGTGCTGTAAGCTTTGTACTGTCCATGGTTTCTACTGTTCCTTTAGTGTAGTATTAGTATGTTGGAAGAGTTGCTGTATGCTTGCACAAAGTCTTACTAGTCTGTAGACATCTGCTTTTGGTGGTAGGCTGCCAAGTTAGATGGGCTTCTGGCCAGACCACTGCTATTCTTCTGCTGCCTTGACATCTAAGCGAGTTCAGATGAGGTCTGGATGTGCAGGGAAGGGGGTGGAGATCAGGAAGTGCAGCTGGGCTGACGTATCTCGTGCCTCTGTGTCCTGGCGTGGCTGGGTTGTTTTYAGTCTCGGGATTTCCTGGGCACCTACATAAAGAATCATAGAATCATGGAATGGTTTGGGTTGGAAGGGATCTTGGAGCTCCTCCAGCTCCAACCCCTGCCATGGGCAGGGACACCTTCCACTGGAGCAGAGTGCTCCAAGCCCTTGTGTCCAACCTGGCCTTGAACACTGCCAGGGATGGGGCAGCCACAGCTTCTCCATTCAACCCCTTCCTGTATCGCGCCACCCTCGTGGTAAAGAACTTCTTCCCAAGATCCCATCTCTTAACTCTTCCCTCTTCCAGCTGGAGCCGTTCCTCCTCATCCCATCCCTCCATCCCTTGTCTAAAGCACCTCTCCAGCTTTCCTGCAGCCCCTTCAGGCACTGGAGCTGCTCTCAGGTCTCCCCTTCAGGAGCCTTCTCTTCTCCAGGCTGCCCCAGCCTATCTCTCCCAGCCTGGCTCCAGAGCAGAGCTGCTCCAGCCCTCGCAGCATCTCCATGGCCTCCTCTGGACTCTCCAACAGCTCCAGGTCCCTCTTGTAAAGAGCAGGGTAGATTTTGACTCAACCCCATTAAAGATCTTAAGGTTGTGTCAGCTCTTCAGGTTCAGTCTCTATCTACCTGTGGTGTAAAAAGCCCAGCAGCTTTTGGACCCGAGCCTGCTGGGTTGATGTCCTCTTTCTTTGGCAGGTGCTTCAGTCTCTTTTGCCCTTGGTGACTCCCCACCATGTCAGATCTATCCTGATGTGGTTTTACTACTTGTATTAGTGTCTGGTCTAGGGTAAGTTATCCCTGCCCATGGCAGTGGGCTTAGGACTAGATGGTCTTTAAGGTCCCTTCCAACCTAACCTATTCCATGCTTCTATGATATTGCTGTGGAACCAGATCCTCCTCTTGGATGTCAGTGTTGAGGGGAGAGCTCCTAATGAATCTGTTGTATCTGGCTGATGTGCAGGACTGCACTATGAGGAACTCACATTTAGTTGGGTCAGGCTTATCCAGCAGCAGGCATTACAAGTAACACCAGTGATGCAGTTACCTTAAACTCATTACTGTTGTTGAGTTCCTTCTCCCTAAAGACCCTGTTCTGCCTTATCATATGCCCCTTTCCCTTCATCTTACCCCTTTCTGAGGCTTTAAAACGCAGCCTTCCACCCACCTTTGTTTCTGCTCCTGCCTTTGTGTATGTGGCCCCTAAACCAGGATTTGCTGGGCAGCCCCATGGGATTTGCTGGGGAATTTGCCCCCTCCTGCCTCTGTTTCTCACTTCTTTCTTCTGCTCCATTTCTCCTCTCTTGCTTTTCTCACACCTTTTATGTCCTCCTTATCAGCTGTAGCAGAAACCTCTCTGCTGCCTTCCTCCCTGGGAGGAGACACTTGCCATTCTGGCGCAGAGCTGCAGAAACGCACAAAACCTCCCTTTTTGGCTGCTTTTCCTGTAGCTGCTGGAGTCCGGTGGCACTGCAGAGGTGCGTGAGCCCGACCTGCAGGTGAGGGGCTTCACTAAGATGCTTATTTTGCAGGACAAGTGCCTCCATCCTGCTCACCGGGGGTCAGGCTGTGGATTTCCGTCTTCTCCCATCAGTTTTTGGTCATTCTCTGCGTGAGCATCTTGCTGCCGGTGCCTGAATCATCACAGAAAGGTTTGTGTTGGAAGGGACCTTAAAGCTCCTCCAGGTCCAACCCCTGCCACGGGCAGGAACACCTTCCCCTAGAGCAGGGTGCTCCAAGCCCCTGTGTCCAGCCTGGCCTTGAACACTGCCAGGGATGGGGCAGCCACAGCTTCTCCATTCAACCCCTTCCTGTGTCCCACCACCCCCGTGGCAAAGAACTTCTTCCCAAGATCCCATCTCTTAACTCTTCCCTCTTCCAGTTGGAGCCGTTCCTGCTCATCCCATCCCTCCATCCCTTGTCCAAAGCCCCTCTCCAGGTTTCCTGGAGCCCCTTTAGGTACTGGAGCTGCTCTCAGGTCTCCCCTTCAGGAGCCTTCTCTTCTCCAGGCTGCCCCAGCCCAGCTCTCTCAGCCTGGCTCCAGAGCAGAGCTGCTCCAGCCCTTGCAGCAGCTCCATGGCCTCCTCTGGACTCACTCCAACAGCTCCATGTCCCTCTTGTGTTTCTGCCCCTGAGCTGGACCCAGGACTTCAGGGGGGGGTCTCACCAGAATGGACCATCGCTCTTCCCGTCACTGCTGGCATCGCTGCTTTCCTTGCACCCAAGTTGCTGTTTCTGCTCTTCTCTTTACTTTGGTTTTTCTCCAACCGTCAAGCTCCTGCTACAGGCACACTCTGTCTTGTTTTCMCGTCCTCTCTTCTCCGGTCCTCCCACCCCTCTTGGTCTCACTACAGTTCCTTTGGTATCTTGTAGGGAAAAGATGTTTTCCCTTTTCGGGRTCTCATGGACTCTTTGATGCTTGCATATGCAAACTTCTTTCCATCTTCTTTGTGCTGCTGGTACCTTGCTGAGCCTTCCATGTGGTGTATTGTTGATGTCGCTCTGCTGTATCCTGATGGGAATTAAGCACCATGCTGGGGGACTGCTGCTAGCAGCTAATCCTTAAGAAAGGGCATTAACTTCTGGTTGGTTTAGTAGGAGAGGGAGGTTCTTTGACMACTGTGAGCTGTAACCACGCGTTAATAAGAGGCTGAAATGAAAGGCCRGGGTGTAGGATTTGGAAAAACACGTTGGAAACATAAGGTATGCAAAGAACATCCTGTGGTCTTCATCTGAGCCACAGTAAAATGGCTCAGCTGTGTCAAACAGGGATTAAATTCATGATTGCTGGGAAGTATCATGGAATCAATTAGGTTGGAAAAGACCTTTGAGGTCATTGAGTCCATTGCCCAGCACTGCCAAGGCCACCACTGACCCATGGCATTGAGGGCCTCATCTCCACCGTGTGTGAACACTCGCAGGGAYGGTGACCCCAGCACTGCCCTGGGCAGTTCCAATGCTGAGCACCCTTTGGGCAAGGAATTGTTCCTCAGCTCCATCTAACCCTGCCCTGGTGCAGCTTGAGGCCGTTTCCTCTTGTCCCATCCCTTGTTCCTTGGGCAAAGGTTGCTTCCTCGGGAGTAACCTGATGCCGAGCCCCTTGGGAGGATGGTTTGAGGCTCTGTCCCTGCTGGGTGAGATGCCTTCAGAGTGGGGTTTTAGAGGCTGTCCTTCAGCCATGAGTCTCTGTGCATCCTGGTGGTGGGGTGGAAGGGGGCCATTTCTAGGCTGTAGAATCATGGACCCTTCTCTTCTCCATCTGCCCCAGCCCAGATCTCTCAGCCTGGCTCCAGAGCAGAGCTGCTCCAGCCCTCGCAGCAGCACCATGGCCTCCTTTGGGCTCACTCCAACAGCTCCACGTCCCTCTTGCGTTGTTGCCCCCAGAGCTCAATGCATGTCTGTATCTGTTGGGATGATTGTTAGTTACTCCTATCCATGGATATCCATCCCATTTGCCTTGGGGAAGTATACTACCATAACCCTTCCATTGAGGGACTTCCCATGGGAGAGATGTTTTGAGGGAAGGAGCAGGTTGGACGAGACTCGGATCATCCAGCTCCTTGTGACTTTTACCATGGGGAAGGCATGGCTCCATGCAACGGAGATGGGAATGCCACGCATGTGGTACAGCTGATGGGCTAACTGGGAAACCACAACACATTGTATGGAGTAGGAGGAGATGAATTTTGATGTGGTAGGGAACAAAAACTGGGGTAGGCCGGTGGGGAGTTGCGCTGGGAGCCTTGARGACAGGAGGAATTTAACCTGGATTCTTGCACTAAATCCAAAGAGGAGTTTCCCATCTGAATCTGGTATGTGGATGGGCAACGTTGTTTTGCCCTGCTGAAAACATCTAGATCTATGTATCATTTMTTGTGGGAGAGTCTGGGGGTCAGGAGCAGGGATCTGGTGCAGAAGGTGGGAAGGGATCTGATCTAGAAGGCACGGAGGCATCTGTGTAGATGAGGCCCTCAGTGACATGGTTTAGTGATGGACTTGGCAGTCCTGGGGTAAAAGTTGGATTTGATGATCTTGAAGGCCTTTTCCAACCTGGCTGATTCTATGTATGTCGAGGGGAACCTGAAGGATTGTATGGGGAGGGACCAAAATAGGCTCATGCATGTGGTCCCACGTCCCAGTTGTGTTTTGGGGAGCACCCCAACCATGCACAGCGACGCGTCTGTGCTTAATACTTTGAGGTGACTTCTTGAGCTCGCCCTCAATGTCAGCTGCAGCAGCATTTTAAGCTCTGAAGCAAAACCTGGCTCGTGATCCTGCTCCACGGGTACATTCCCAAGCTACTAATGGATTAGGAGTGTTCTGGCTACTGGCAATTAAACCCTGCTAATGATGACATTTCTCTTCCCTTCCCTCGTGACTGCAGCGGTGCAGCCCCCCCTCCTGCTGCAGCTCTTTCATGAGCATCTTCAAATGCAGTTATGCAGCAATAAGGGGAAAAAAACCAGAAATATATAAATAAAACGTGCATATCTTAAGGAGACAGATTGCTGCCTTCATCTGTCTCCTTGAGCAGGTGCCAGGGCTGCACCAGGCTACGGTAACTTCATTCTTTTCAGTGAGTACCTCCTGTAAATCACCGTTTTTTAATGGACTGTTATGTTYCGGGGTGATTTGGACCGTCTAGAAAGACTTGGCACTGCAGGGAGGTCCTCAGCTGCCTGTTTGCTGGTTGAACTCATGGAAACCTCGAAGCATTCAAGCCCAAAGGTGTCCTGCAAAGCAGCAGGAGTACAGGGAACAGGAAGGCGGCAGGGGCGGTGGACTTGGCTCTGGGAAAGGCTGATTTAAAGCACAACTTCTGCTTGTTTTATTGTGTTCTTCATCGTAATCTGAATTATCAGCGTTTTAGCATGGTGTTCTTCATCGTAATCTGAATTTTCAGTGTTTTGGTGTGGTGTTGTTCATCACAATCTGAATTTTCAGTGTTTTGGCRTGGTGTTCTTCATCACAATCTGAATTTTCAGTGTTTTGGTGTGGTGTTCTTCATCACAATCTGAATTTTCAGTGTTTTGGTGTGGTGGTGTTCATCACAATCTGAATTTTCAGTGTTTTGGTGTGGTGGTGTTCATCACAATCT
>CABHOG010000190.1:45854-58482 GCA_902168055.1 Aratinga solstitialis
AGGCTGAACAGCCCCAACTTTCTCAGCCTATCTTCATACGGGAGGTGCTCCAGTCCCCTGATCATCCTCGTGGCCCTCCTCTGGACTTGTTCCAACAGCTCCATGTCCTTTTTATGTTGAGGACCCCAGAACTGCACACAATACTCTCAGTGAGGTCTCACGCACTCAATCCCACTGTCCATGTCACCGACAACGATGTTGAACAAGACCGGTCCCAACACCCATCCCTAAGGGACACCACTCATTACTGGTCTGCAGCTGGACATTGAGCCATCTATTCTTTAAAGAGTTGATGGGCTTTTGTGCCTTCTCAAACCGCAACCACGCTTCCCTGTGTATGGTCTCGGCATAGTTCAACTCTTGTCATTGGCATCATGGTTTTGAAAGGAGCCAAACGGACCTGACGGAACATGTCTGAAACTGCTTTGTCATCTGCAGGCTGTCATGATCCCCACGACCTGCTGTTTTAAGGAGCCTTTCAGGTTGGAAATGTGCTTTATGGTCACAAACATACCCAAGGAGTGGGTCACTGGTGAGGATTAGTACTGTTGTATGATTATTTCTTGCGTAGTAGTTCACCCTGTGCAAGCAACTCAGTGGAGTAAAGGTACCACAGGGAAAACCGGATATAATGCGAAATGCTGTGAGTCCACTTTACTTTCTGAAACATGGCTTCAAAGAAGTATTCTGAGTGCTCTTATTCTATCAGCAGAACCCTCCTTTCTGTGGGGAACCTTCTCTTCATCCTCGCTGGCTTATGGTGATGCTCAGTGTTGAGAATCAGTGAGCTTAGGTGAAATGTGGGTATCAGCAGTGGTGAAAGCATCCTGCATTTCCTGGAGATTTGCCCTTATCTCGGTGCTTTGGTATCTACATTCATAGAATCACAGACGGGTTTGGGTTGGAAGGGATGGGGCAGCCCCAGCTTCCCAGGTTGCTCCATGCGTTTGTATTGGGATTGCCCCATCCCATGTGTAGGACCTTGCACCTCTGAGAATCATTATTAAAAGCTAAAATCTGCTTTAGTGAACAGAGGGGTTGGGTCCTCATCATCCCCGTGGAATAGCGGGAAGGATCCTGTGTTTGTTATCCTTCCTTTCCCACTTCAGTTCCCTACAGTGGTCTGGCAGCGCGGCTTGCTGGACGGAGCCCGGGTGCTTCACCAGTGGTCTGCCAACATGTGATGTAATGGTTTTAGGCGGCAGAGACTTAATGTCAGCGAGTTGGAAGGAGGAAGGAATCCTTCAGAGAGACAGGGAGCCCTCTGAGGCGATGAGCAGCGCTTATCCTGAGCATTCCTAAACCCTTCTGCTCCAGATCCAGGCCCCAAAAGCTCACACAGTGCGGACTGACCTTGGGTTTAGTGAGACAGACCCACTCTTGCAGCTGCACACAGTAAATACCCATCCTGTGGCACTTCAATATAGTCCTAGTTGAAAGGAATTTAATAGATTTCCTAACCTAATGGTCCGTGTATCCTAGATTTTGGGTGGTATCTTGGAAATTTACTGGTAGGATCAGCCCGGTGATAAATATCCCCTGCCGCTGAGCTCCATCTGCAGTATCCATCACCCCTGTCGCTGGTGACCTCAGCTGGCACAGGGTTAGTGTGATGTACAGCAGGTCTGCATGCAATCATAGAATGGTAGGGGTTGGAAAGGAGCTTGAGATCATCCAGTTCCCCCTGCCATGGGCAAGGATGCTTCACATTAGGCTTCATGCTGGAAACTCACACGGCATCTCCTCTTTGTTCCGTGGTTGGCATTTGGCTGCTTCGCCTTCCCACCTTCACGTGTGGTCTAAAGAGATTAGAAGGATGCTGCAAGACTGAAGAGCATCCTGGCCTGGATCGGAAATAGTGGCCACCAGGGCAGGGATTGTGCCCCTGTAACTGGGCACTGGTGAGGCTGCGCCTCGAATCCTGGGCTCAGCTCTGGACCCCTCACTGCAAGAGAGGCATTGAGGTGCTGGAGCGGGGCCAGAGAAGGGAATGGAGCTGGAGCAGGGCCTGGAGCACAGTGTGATGGGGAAGGGCTGAGGGACCTGGGGGGTTCAGGTGGAGAAGAGAAGGCTCCGGGGGACCTGATGGCTCCCTACAACTGCCTGAGAGGAGGATGGAGCCAGGAGGGGGCCGCGCTCTGCTCCCAAGGACCAAGGGATGGGACAAGAGGAAACAGCTTCAAGCTGCACCAGGGCAGGGTTAGATGGAGCTGAGGAACAATTCCTTGCCCAAAGGGTGCTCAGCATTGGAACTGCCCAGGGCAGTGCTGGAGTCACCATCCCTGCAAGTGCTCACACACCGTGGAGATGAGGCCCTCAGTGCCATGGGTCAGTGGTGGCCTTGGCAGCGCTGGGAATGGTTGGACTGAATGAGCTGAAAGGGCTTTTCCACCCTGGTTGATTCTATGGCTCTATGATGCTGTGATGTTCTCGCCACCGGCGTTGGGTGAAATCACAGAGCGGATTCCACTTTAACTCCCCTCCATGCGTGTGTGTTTAAATGGAGGCCTGAATTAGTTGATCCCAAAGCACAGACGTGCTGCCAAGTGAGAGCAGTAACTCAAGCCTCTGAGTGCCTGGCGTGCAGCTCTCCTTTTATAACTGGCATTTCCCAGCTGACGGACGAGACCGCGCCGTCGTCTTTAGGTGTTTACTGGTGCGGCGCTGATGAACAGCGATCAATGAGAGGAGGAGAGGCGCAAGATCTCATTCCTCCTCCTCTCAGCATTCCAGTTGTCAGAACCAAAAGGTTAAGTGGAGAGCAAAACCCAATAGGAAGCTTGGGCTGAGGAGGCTGCGTTGCTGGAGAGAGTTCTCAGTCTCTATGGGAGGCCTCATGGAAAGGTTAGAATTTGCAGCTCAGATGCGATCTGGCTGGAGCCAGTGTCTCAAAATACATCTTGGTTCATCAAATGAAAGCTTAGAAGCTCCCTCGGATGAGAGGAGCAAGGTTGAAGGGCGCCGAAGCTTGTGAACCTCTCAGATATTGCCTCACCGCATCGGAATGGCTTGACCGCAGAGTGCGATGTGGTGGAGCAAACAAGGGGGTCATTGAAGGAGTTGGGTGCTCAGCCAGATGTTTTCAGGGGCATTGACAATGGCTCTTTCATTTCCTGTGCCCGAGTTCCTGTCTAAATCCAGTGCAGCTCCGCAGGGAGGGAAGCTTATGGTGGAGGGAAGTGGATGGGTTTGGACTCGGGATGGTGGTGAGGTGAATGCACTGCTGCTTAAAGCCCACTGGAACCAGGGGCAACCTCCTGTGAGTTAGTCGAAGATGCGTTTGGCATGGGCAAGAGGACTTCTCGTGCACCGGGTGGTGAATTTCTACCCCTTCACGGCCACGTTTGTGGAGACAAACCCTATCAGCGAGTTCGGAACGGCTGTGGGGGTTTAGAGACAGTGGGAAGAGGCAGGGATGTCTGCTCTAACCTTGCAATGACTGGAGGGGGACACAAGGGGATGGAGACGGCGACCAAGCCATGCTTAAATAGCATCTCCTGATGCCGCTGCTGGAAAACCATGGAGCTGTTCTCGCCCATCTTCCCCAATGCGCAGTGAAATCCATAATTTGGCTGCCCCAGACCTGTTTGGCACCCCAGCGAGTGCTCACATTGCTCTCTTGCGTTTCTTTGCTTTTATTTCTTGTTTCCACTCCGGTGAAGAACATGAACCCGTTCAAGAGGCCATGTGGGGACTTGAGTTAATGGTTTCCAGAATAGACCGAGCTAGGGGTGACCCGCAGGATCTGCGTGAAGCAGAAAGATGGAAAGGTGCTTGGATTGCTTGGGGTGAAAAAACAGGTAGTGTATCAGACGGTATGGATGTATGTGAGTGCTTTGATCGCTGCTTCTTTATGGTAACCTGATAAAGCCCACGCTAAGCTGCTGAGGATCCATTAGATTGGAAATGTGAGCGAGCTCTTCCCCTTGTAGCAGGCTGGGTGGAGAATGGAGTGAGAGCAAGAGAGAAGGAGAAGGACTTGGGGCGTTGGGTGAGGAGGAGCTCCCCGTGACCCAGCCCAGACCCCCCGCATGTGCTGGGCTGCACCCCCAGAGCGTAAGCAGCAGCTGCAGGAGGGGATTCTGCCCCTCTGCTGCGGGAAGGGGAGACCTGAGAGCAGCTCCAGTGCCTAAAGGGGCTGCAGGAAACCTGGAGAGGGGCTTTGGACAAGGGATGGAGGGACAGGACAGGGGAATGGCTTTAAVCTGCMMGAGGGGAGAYKGAGATGAGCTCTKAGGCAGAAGCTSTTCCCTGKGAGGGTGCTGAGGCGCTGGCACAGGGTGCCCAGAGAAGCTGTGGCTGCCCCATCCCTGGCAGTGCTCAAGGCCAGGTTGGACACAGGGGCTTGGAGCCCCCTGCTCTAGTGGAAGGTGTCCCTGCCATAGCAGGGGTTGGAAGTGGAGGAGCTTTAAGGTCCCATCCAACCCAAACCAGTCTGGGATCCTGTGGTTTATGCTGTGTTCAGGTGTTGAACAGCGAGAATGCAGTTAAAAGATCCACTCCTTTCTGTACTCTCATTAGCTTCATCCATTTTTGTTATGACTTTCATAAGAGAATTTTCACAATGGATTCCTCATTCCATCCTCCGTAATGACTCCGTATTTAAAAATTTGGAGCGCCCAAAGAAACAAAAAGAATAAAACCTCACAAAGAATAAAAATCTGAATGTGAGTCCTGTAGGGCTTTGCCACAGTCACACAACTCTTTTCCTGCTATGAGACCCGGATGCCATATATTTGGCTGTAATGAGAGGTTTGAGTTCCTTGTTCAGTGCCAGGCACGTAGAGTGCATGGATTGACATCAATAACACCTGAGAACCAGGTGAGGTAGAAGCAGGATTTCATCCTCAGGATGGGAAGTGTAACCCTGCGGTGATTTTCCTGTCATAAGGATGAAAACACTGCGGATTGGAATAGCAATTGCTTCGCAATGTCTGGGGTAATTTTAAGTTCCCAATAACCGTCGGTGCATAGCTGGGATTTAATGATTTGAGCATCATTATTGAATCCAAACCCCATTTCCTGTGAATTCCTTGGAGCTCTCCTGCCATTCACAGCATCCGGGTGGAGTGGAGGAAGCGTTTATGAATTCACACCTGAACAGGGAAATAGAGAGCAATGTATACAGCGGAGCTGCTGGATCCAGCCTTGCTCTGGAGCATCAGGGTACGGCTGGTAAAGGGTGAGGGAGAAGCTGGATCTCAGTGTTTGGGGCTGGGATTTAGGGGGCTTGGCCGAGTAATGTATATTCACCTTGATTTAGAGAACGGAAGGATCAGGGGAGACTTTGTCACCGTGGTCCAGTATTTAAACGGTGGCTACAGAGCAGATGGATGCTCCCTTTTTCCAAGGAGTCACACGGAAAAGATGAGGAGTGATGGGCACAAGTTACTCCTTGGGAGATTCCAAGGATGAACACGGGGCATTTTTCACAATGGACAATGAGTCGTTGGAATCATACAATCCCAGACTGCTTTCTGTTGGAAGGGACCTTAAAGCTCATCCAGTCCCAACCCCTGCCATAGGCACGGACACCTTCCATAGCGCAGCTTGCTCCGAGCCCTTGTGTCCAACCTGGCTTTGACCCCTGCCAGGGATGGGGCACTGACACAGCAATGTGTTCAAACCCAAAATGCAGAGCAGGGATCTGAAGGGCTCGGGCTTTTTCTTTCTAGAGCCCGGAGCCTCTGGAAGTCCTCGATGATTTCAGTGCGTTTTGGCTTTAAAGATGTAACTCTTATTTTTAGACCTGAGGGTGCGTCTGTGCCCAGAAGCACGTGGTCTCCCCTCTGATATATTTGTTGATGAACAAGATAGCAGCTTCTGAGAAGAGTGGTGAGGTTCATAGGGAATAACAACACATCAAAGGTGGAGCTACTGGAGAGGAGGATGAATCAGCCGGCCGTGTGCTGGGCTGCATCAAAAGGAGTGTGAGCAGCAGGTCARGGAGGGGATCCTGCCCCTCTACTCTGCTCTTGTTAGACCTCACTCACAGTACTGTTCTGGTATSCTCAACATAAGGACATGGAGCTGTTTTAGCAAGTCCAGAGGAGGCCACAAGGATGCTCAGGGGCTGGAGCACTCCCGTATGGAGCCAGGCTGAGAACATTGGGGCTGTTGAGCCTGGAGGGGAGAAGCTGCGTGGAGACCTCAGAGCATCTTCCAGTGTCTGAAGGGGGCTACAGGGATGCTGGGGAGGGACTCTTCATCAGGGGCTGCAGCAATAGGAGAAGGGGTGATGGGTTCAGACTGAAACAGGGGAAGTTCAGGTTGGAGATAGGGAAGAAGCTGTTCCCTGTGAGGGTGCTGAGGCGCTGGCACAGGGTGCCCAGAGAAGCTGTGGCTGCCCCATCCCTGGCAGTGCTCAAGGCCAGGTTGGACACAAGGGCTTGGAGCAAGCTGCTCCAGTGGAAGGTGTCCCTGCCCATGGCAGGGGCCAGAACTGAATGATCTTCAGGTCCTTTCCAACCCAAACCATTCCATGGTTCTAAATAGAAAAGTGGTTTGAAGGGAGTGTTTGTTCCCAAGCATGGAGCTGTGGGTGATGTCCGTTTGGGTATGTCAGGGCTCCTGGAAGGTGTTGTCTGTTGAGGGACTGCTGCCTTCTGCAGCCTGCTGGTTCCCGTATCCCACTGCTGCCTCCAGTCTCTTTGGTTCTGTAACTGCTGGGATATTATCCTGTGCCGGGTTTTAGAAATCTGAGTGATGGAAATCCATGCCCAGAGCAGTTTGGTGCGTTCAGCCATGGCACTTAAAAGCTGGTGGTAAACTCAAAAGACTCCAGGTACCAGCGGTCCCTTATAGAGTTACAGGACGGTTTGGATTGGAAAGGACCTTTGAAGATCATCTAGTGCAACCCACCTGCAGTGAGGAGGGGCACCTTCAACAAGACCAGGTTCCTCCAAGCCCTGGCCAACCTGACCTTGAATGTGTTCGGGGATGGGGCATCTGCCACCTCTAGGGGCAACCTGGTCCCGTGTTTCACCACCCTCATCATGAATTTCTTCTTCAGATCCAGTCTGGATCTCCCCTGGTTTAGTTTAAAACCATCACCCCTTGTCCTATCACTCCAGGCCCTAATGAGCACTCTCTGCCCCCATCTTTCTTCTCCCCATTCTAGGATTCTGATGCCCTTTAAGTATTGAAAAGCCCCCAAAGGTCTCCCTGGAGCCTTCTCTCCAGGCTGAACCACCCAAAGCCTCTCAACCTTTCCACGGATGAACTGCCTCATCCAGTCCAGCATCTTAATTCGAGGTGGTCTGCTGCTTAAAGGGGAAAAAAGCAGCACTGAAACCCCGTTTGGGTCTTCTCCCGGCGTGAGCTCAGCTCCAAGCAGGGATACGAAGCTAACACTGACAAGAAAATAATTGGCTCAAAGGCAGGTGATGTTTTGAGTTCCCGATGAAACGCTTTGTGGAGCTGCAGGTGGTGGGGCTGGAATATTATTGTCTGCCTCAGGAATTATCTGAGTTATTATTCATAACATTCCAGGGGAGCTGCAGTGGGAGGGAGCTGCTGTTAACTGTGTCGGCGACGGCTGAGTCTGTGTGGAGCTCAGAGGAGCCCATCTAAGGCATTGCAGAGCTCATGAAGAGCTGAAGGCTGGAATAGAGAGTGTCAAGGAAGTGGAGATAAAACGTTATAGCTATTTGATTCTATGGGATGCTTCCTCGGCGCATCTACCTGAAGGAAGGCAAAATGATGGGAGAAAGGGATGTGTGGGCAGAGGAACCCTAATCAAAGCAGGAGGCAGTTCTCTGAAGCCAAAGGCAAGGAGGCTCTTTGAGGCGCTTCTTGTGGCTGCTCCAACTGGATGGAGTTTCTGGGGGGGCTTTTGTCATTGCAGGAAGCTCTGTGGTAGCATGGAGGGGATGCACTGCGACGTGTGGGAGATACGTGGCTGGAGGTGGTGCGTGCTGGGAACGGAGGTGGTCCCCATGGGGTTAAAGATGAGGGAGTATAAAGCTGTGGTTGGAGTTGAGAACGTCATGGTGCAAGCTTGAAAGATCTGCACCTCACCACCCTCACAGGAAAGAGCTTCTTCCTTATCTCCAACCTGAACTTCCCCTGTTTCAGCTTGAACCCATCACCCCCTGTCCTATCACTGCAGTCCCTGATGAAGAGTCCCTCTCCAGCATCCTTGCAGCCCCCTTCAGACACTGGAAGATGCTCTGAGGTCTCCACGCAGCTTCTCTTCTCCAGGCTCAACAGCCCCAATGTTCTCAGCCTGTCTCTATGCAGGAGCTGCTCCAGCCCCTGAGCATCCTCGTGGCCTCCTCTGGACTCGCTCCATCAGCTCCATGTCCTTCTTATGTTGGGGGCACCAGAACTGCTCACAGTGCTGCACGTGGGGTCTCACGAGAGCAGAGCAGAGGGCTAATACTCATTTCAGTGAAAAAAGAATTGGCAAATGTAGTTTTAGAGGTGCCCCAAGCCTCTGTCTAGAAATTGT
Source organism: Aratinga solstitialis (assembly GCA_902168055.1). Classification (NCBI taxonomy): domain Eukaryota; kingdom Metazoa; phylum Chordata; class Aves; order Psittaciformes; family Psittacidae; genus Aratinga; species Aratinga solstitialis. The sequence continues at coordinate 54,307 of CABHOG010000190.1, forward strand.
GGGGTCCTTCTATGCTTTTATCCCTGAACGATGGGGTTTGGATCATAGTGATCTCTGTGACCATGAGGCCAACATCTGATGATCTGGAAACAAAACGAGTTTTGCAGCCAAGTCCAGGTCTCACCCTGGGCATCCATCCAAGGCTTTAACACAGGCTTGGGTGAACTCCAGGCATTCATCTGATCATCTTCATTTCCATACCTGTAAAGCAAAGGCATCCACCCTTCAGATACTGGCTCTGGCTGGATGAGGCCTTTCAAATTAAAACCAAAGGCTGAATAGGAGGAGCTGGGAGTCATGCTGTGAGAACCCTCATAGAAGGCTCTTTAAGGAGACAAACCCCACCAAGATTCAGCATAAGCGTCTTCAACGTGGTTGATCAGGCAGAGGTTTGGAGGTTGACCATTGTAAAGGAGAAGCAGAGGTGGGGTTGAGTTTGTCCATGAAGTAGTTGAGAGCTCCCTTCCGAAACTTGGTTTTGACAGGTTGAGAGAGCTGGGCTGGGGCAGCAGGAGAAGAGAAGGCTCCTGAAGGGGAGACCTGAGAGCAGCTCCAGTGCCTAAAGGGGCTGCAGGGAACCTGGAGAGGGGCTTTGGGCACGGGATGGAGGGACAGGAAAAGGGGAATGGCTTTAACTGACAGAGGGGAGATGGAGATGAGCTCTGAGGCAGAAGCTGTTCCCTGGGCGGGTGCTGAGGCRCTGGCACAGGGTGCCCAGAGAAGCTGTGGCTGCCCCATCCCTGGCAGTGCTCAAGGCCAGGATGGATGGGGCTTGGAGCACTCTGCTCCAGTGGAAGGTGTCCGTGCCCATGCAGGGGTTGGAGCTGGATGAGCTGTAAGGTCCCTTCCAACCCAAACCCATTCTGTGCTTCTTTGATTCTCCGGTTTTCTCTGTGCCTGTTTTCAAATGTCAGCTCTGTAGCTCTCCTGTGTTCATGTCTTGTATAAATAGACTTTGCCTCGTTGTTCCTGAAGCTTCCAGTTCCCACGCTGATTCCTATCAAAGCACATTAGTTCCCAGCCAAAGCTGGTCGGGTGTTTTTCTTCTGCTTCCTTTCAAGGGATTTATCCCATCAAAACAAGGCTGGGGCTCATGGCAGTGCTCAARCTGCCGCGCTCGTGCGCTTGGGCCAATCGTGAACTGCTGAGCCACYGCGCAGTGGGTTTGGGTCGCTTTAGCCCTCCCTGCCTCGCCATTAACCCTGGGAGCAGGACCTGGATCCTGTCTGGCAGCTTTGGGGTTGATAATCCCCTTCCTGCACGAGGCTCCTCCTTTGTATTCCTGCCTTCAGATTGAGCGGTTGATACCTTGATGGCATCAGCGCTTTTGTTTGCCCGAGTGCTTCTCTCCCTCTYAGCGCTGCCGGTGCAACGTGATGCAACCGGCTCCTCCGCTGATTGCCGTAGCAGGAGCGCTCGTCGAGAGGCACCCACTGGGCCCTGCAGCAAAGGAGAGCTGAAGTCGAGTTCATTTGAGGATGAGGTGCTTGCAGGGTGCCTGTAATTGCCCTGCCCGCAGCCGGAGAGGGAATCAGCGCAAACCCTCTGTAGATACCTGAATCCGTGGTAGCATCAGGACCTGTTTGCAACTGGTCAGGGTTCCGTTGAGACTTTCCTGCCTTTAGCAGGGCCATGTCTGGGTTGTTGCCTGCTTTCTTTGGATGCTGAAGTCAACCCAAAGCTCGTAGTTTTGCCAAGAACAGGCCCGTCTGTCGGGAATCTGCTTGTTTGGCTAGCCCAGGTTCTGAGCTGCTTGCTGGCTTTGTTATTCCCAAGGGAGCCATCTCATCTTAGTATTAAACCTAATGTCAGGGTAGATGTTCTGCAGGAGATGCTGTGATGGACCTCTAGGAAAACAAAGTGTGTGGGCTGTGTGCCAGGGGCGTGGATGGCATCCTTTCCTCCCTCTCCGTGTCATTTAATGAAGCCCGGACTTCCTTAAGAGCTAGGAACAGAGAAGCCACGTGTGTGTTAGCCTGCATGGAGAACATGGAATCACGGAATGGTTTGTGGACCGTTGCAGTGGAAGGGACCTTGGAGCTTCTCCAGTTCCAGCCCTTTGCCACGGGCAGGGACACCTTCCACTAGAGCAGGGTGCTTCAAGCCCCTGTGTCCAACCTGGCCTTGAGCACTGCCAGGGATGGGGCAGCCACGGCTTCTCCCTTCAACGCCCTCCAGTATCCCACCCTCATGGTGGAGAGCTTCACCCCAATATTCCCTCTAACTCCTCCCTCTTCCAGTACGAAGCTGTTACTCCTCGTCCCATCCCTTGTCCAAAGCCCCTCTCCAGGTTCCCTGCAGCCCCTTTAGGCACTGGAGCTGCTCTCCGGTCTCCCCTTCAGGAGCCTTCTCTTCTCCAGGCTGCCCCAGCCCAGCTCCCTCAGCCGTTGCTCACAGGCAGGGCACACTTGGGGTTCCTCAGACCTAGTGCTTCGTTCCTCTTTGGGTTCCTCTCAAACCTGATTTCTTTCAGCTCTTTGTCCTTCTGACTCTTCACGCTGAGCATGCAGCGTTTGATTCCTGTTGTTGAAATGGGAATGAAGTTATGGAAATGGTTCACCCTTCCGTGGAGAACCCAACCCCTGTGGTGTGTGAACGTGAGGCATTTTTGCGTCGTAAAACCTAAGATAGACTCAGTGAGGCTGTGATGGGTGTTAATAAAAGGTTGTTTCGCTCAGGGGCTGTGCCATCTGTGGAGACAGATGATCTTCTGCAGGGAAAGGTGCTCTGCAACCACCCAAGGCTGAAGTACATCATGTAAATGGCAGGAATAAAGCCTCCATTGGGTGGTCCAGTCCTTTCTGACCTCTCCCATTCCAGTCCTGCACTGTAGGTATGATGTGAAAGGGAAGAAGCTCTTCAGAGCTCTCCCTTTTCTTAATGGTTGAGCTCAAACAYGCTACATCAAGGAAAGAAGCTGGTCCAAGARCCAAACCCCTTTAAGGTGRGTTGGTTCRTGCTTTATGTATCAGGAAAACCTTGGCTTCTATTGCTAAAGACTGGTTTTGGGCGACCTGGTCTACTGGAAGGTGTCCCTGTCCATAGCAGGGGTTGGAACTGGAGGAGCCTTAAGGTCCCTTCCAACCCAAACCATTCCATGGTTTTCAGGCTTTTAAAGTAATCCTGATCTCAAAACCGTGGATTGGATCTTTGAATACTCTTCAGCCTATTTATTGCCTGCATTAAAGTCATTACATAAAGGTTTTGGAAGCAGTTCTGACCCTTGCTTTCATCCGCCAAGTCTGAGTAGCATCATCGGACTGGGAAAGCTCGTGCCAGCAGCAAGCCATGTCATTTGTAGTTGTCATTTGGCAGGTGGGGGGAGCCTCTGCATTGATAGCAGTGCCTCTCCTGTCAAAATGTTTCTCTTTTCTTCCTGGTTTTCCCTTTTTTTCCCTGTTTACTATGATTTCTGCTGGAATTTTCCAGTAATAGACAAGGAGAAGAACATGTACGTTACTCAGATGGCTGCTGGCCAAATGGGTAATGTCTGTACCTGGAGAGCGGAGGGAGGTTTGCCCTATCTCTGACCCAAATCTGTGCTCGGTGCTTGGGATCTGAAACCGGGAGTTACACAGCAGATATCTTCTCTGGCAATCAAGCAGAAGCAGGAAACACTCCAAGTGATGGAAATGAATGGATGGATGGGAGGAAGGTCATGAGGCTTCAGGTGCAGACTCAGCTCTGCTGAAATCTTTAGTCCACATTTAAGTGGATTGACTTGGTGACCCTGAGCATTTAGTCAGTAAGTATTGATAGAAATGGAGCACCAGCCTTTTGATTGATTGCTCTTGGCTTCGTGTTCCTCCTGCAATACCCAGCTCTGAGATTCGCGGTGGTTGATTCATTAGTGTTATGGCCTGGGTAGATGAAGATCCAGCTGCTGTCATCCRTGGGGTAGGGCAGAGCGTTTGCATCCCCAGAGTGTGAGCAGCAGCGCAGGGAGGGGATCCTGCCCCTCTGCTGCTTGAAGGGGAGACCTGAGAGCAGCTCCAGTGCCTAAAGGGGCTGCAGCGAACCTGGAGAGGCGCTTTGGGCACGGGATGGAGGGACAGGAAAAGGGGAATGGCTTTAACCTGCCAGAGGGGAGATGGAGATGAGCTCTGAGGCAGAAGCTCTTCCCTGTGAGGGTGCTGAGGCGCTGGCACAGGGTGCCCAGAGAAGCTGTGGCTGCCC